>JADLZL010003678.1:0-239040 GCA_015844335.1 Chrysopogon serrulatus | reverse complement strand
CATAGGGATGAGTGTGCGTGCGTGTTGTAAGCGTCTACGTTGTACTGTGTAATTTTAAAAAAATAGATATGCATGTACACCAAGACTACTGGACCCAAGGCTAAGGATGTTGAGATTGACAAAGTTACCATAATACTTTGTACATGTTGTTGTCCATGACCTCGTATCACCTATCAATGGAAAAAATAGCTAAAAATGTGAGGATCAATGCTAATAAGTCGAACCTCAAAATCACGTGAGCATGATGTTTGACCACATGAAAACTCTTCACCAATACAGGGGAGCTATACAACTATGTGTACTGATTTGGCTTCAAAGCTGCTTCCGTAATTTGTTGAATATACACTGAAATACAGAATGTACAGATTTGAAAATAAAGGGGCCGGGCTCGAGTTTTGGATATGTATCTCATAATAATCATATTCCGTGGATGTGATGAATAATGAGGTCTCCACTAGCCGCTGTGTTGGATCATTGCTTGGTCAAAGCCCATAGAAAGTTTGGTGGTGCTCATTAATTGCTAAAATAGCTACAAGTGCTGACGCTCATATCGTCCATACCAAAGATGTACTCTAGCTCCCCAGCAAGAAAAAAAAACAATAAATTAAACAACTATCAATACTTCATCTTCTCAACAACTCCATATTTATTTATTTATTTCTCGGAAGATTAATAATTGGCGTGAATATGATGTCATTCATGAAAGGACGACGATTACATGAGCTTTTTATCAATTATAAGGACCCCTTTTAGGGGAATTATAAGAACCTTTTAGGTAAGTGGCTAAATTATCACTACTGGAAACTTAAAATTCTCTGACCAACGTCAGCCAAAACTGGAATTACCCTGTCGAGCTAGCTCTGACCGTATCTTTATTTTCCCTGACGGTAAGTGCACCGTAAGAAATTTCATGGTGATATTTTTAGTTTTTATGACCATACGTACATTTTTTATGCCGATATTTTTATTTTCCCTAACGGTAGTGCAATTGTAAGAGAATTTCTAAGTTTTCAATAATGTATAGATTATTTGTATATTTCAAATTAACTTAGGCTCTATTCGGTTGCCACAGATTAGGGACTAGAAACCATTCATAACAGGATTGCTAATGTAATTTGTATAGCCAATCTTCACTATGAACTATTTCCGGCCATGAATAGCCCTAAACGAACGAGTCCTTAATGATAGGAACAGAGATCAAAACAGGCTCCGTGCCCTCATGCAATCATCAAATACTATACCTACCTCCACTGTCCAAAAACCATGTCATTTAGATTTGTCCCAAGTCAAATAATCTTAAACTTTATTTTAGAAAAAATAATCTTAAACTTAACTAACAAATTATATGACCCCCTCAACTATAGAGGGTGACTACTTAAAGCCCTCAACTACAAAAATCATCTATTCTATCCCCCGAACTTTTTACAAAATACTATAGGTCAAATAACCCCTAAAGTGGTTTTAAATGGTGGTTTTGCTACAGTAAAGTGGTTTTGTCTTTTTCTTTTTTATTTATTTTGGCTGAATATTTGAAAAATCATAGTAAACCACGTAAAAAAATCTTAAAATAGAAAATCTAATTTTGTTGGACTTCACACAAGCAGATCTACACAATAAACATATAATATGGTATACTTTAGTATAAAATTTTTTAATATAATTTTAGATCTATGTTTTTTCATAATTAATTAGAATAATTCATAGCCACGTTTTTATGGTCGAAATGTGGTGAAATTTTTATAATGTGATTATTATTATATGCTTGAGATGTAGTAAAAATTTCATACTTATTGGATCATGTATAACTTATTTATAAATTTTTTTACATTTAACAAGCATAAACCTAAGCATAAACATAAATAAATCTATAACTAAGCTTTATATGATCCAATGAGCATGAAATTTTTACTACAATTGAAGCATATAATGATTAGCATACCATAAAAATTTCACTACAATTTGACCATAAAAACTATGGTTATAAATTATTCTAATTAATTGTAGACAAGCATAGATTTAAAGTAAAAAAAAAAAATTGTACTAAAATATATCATATTATATGTTTATTGTGTAGATCTGCTCATGTAGAGTCTAACAAAATTATATTTTCTATTTTACGATTTTTCTGTGGTTTACTATGATTTTTAAATATTCAGCCAAAATAAATAAAAAAAAAAGACAAAACCACATTACTAGCAAAACCACCATTCAAAACCATTTTACGGGGTTATTTGACCGGTTTTAGAAAATTTAGATGATAGAATAGATGGTTTTGCAAGTTGAGGGTCTTAAGTAGTCCACCTTCTATAGTTGAGGGGTCATATAGACTTTTTTTTCAATTTATATATGTACTATGAAAATATGTTCCATGATAATCTAATAAAATTTATTTGGTATATAAATATATGTATTTTGTATAGAGGCTTAATTAGACAAAGCTTAAATGTCATTCTTTCTTTAAAAAATGGAGTATACAAACTATGGTGATCTAATCTTAAAGTTCCTGGTGCACTAGCAATTTTCATAATGAGTGGTCAACCTAATAGTGAGCAAGATGCAAAGGGCCATGTTAGTGGCTAACAAGATGGGCACTAGCAATCTAATCTCACAAGTTAATATCACCTTGTACGACCATCGACTGTATCCTGCCCTACAAAGACTATTTGGTTGTCAAGTGTCAAATGTACTATCCACGACTCATTAACCAAACAAGACTCGGATCGGATGTATCTCCAAGACTCTCAAGTCTTGAAATTTTTAATCACATGAGTAATATTTCTCATGTGATTAAGGTTAAGAGAGATTGAGAAGGGGAGGGGAATTATCATGCATGTGGCCTCCGTACTAATCTAGATCCGGTGGCTTTGCCACATCTCTGACAACTCAATATGCATGTGAGAGACATCAGATCAGAGGGATGCTAACCTAAGTGTACTATTATACAGGTTATAAAAGAGCATTTTTTATACTATTTATAAAGAGCATTTGACATGTATAATTCATTCAGTCACATAAATATATATCAATATATATCAATTATATAATAATTAATCTAGACCCAATTAAGCTAGTCAGGCCAAACAAACTTCAGAAGTAAACCAAGCTAGCTCAGGTCTACTGGTTAAGTGAGGCTTCTTTTCTGGTGAATGGTGCTCTGGTCTACCTTGGTGACCACTAGCGGTGTGGACACGGCGGGATGGGCCCACGTGGGTGCCAGCCGTGTCAGTGACCGAGAGCCCCTCTCCAGTGGCCGGCGACCCCTCACCGCGGCGGTTGACCCCCCAACCGCCGTCTCCCACTCCCCCGCCTCCCTATAACTAGTCTCCTCCTTTCCACTCCCCGTCCCGCGAGACCACACGCGACGGCCGCCTCCCTCCACCACGCCGATGGCGACCGCTCACTCACCCAGCTGAACAACTCCACCACCGAGCACACGCAAGCAGGAGGAGAAGAAGAAGGAGCTGCTGAGGGCGGCGATAGAGATAGAGGAAGGCGACGTGGAGCTCGCTCGCTAGCTAGCTACCGGCGCCGGCGAAGGATACCATGGACCCAGGCCGGCTGCTGCTCGACCAGCTGGCCAGCGAGGCGCTGCGGGAGCTGCTGCACGCGGTGCAGGGCACCCTGTTCTGCCGCTCCACCGCGGAGCGCCTGCGCCGGAGCGTCGAGCCGCTGCTGCCGCTCGTCCAGGGCCTGGGCCCGCACGCGCAGCGCTCGGCGGGGGAGCTCGGCGAGCTGGCGGCGCGGATCCGGGAGGCGCTCGACCTCGCCCGCCGCGCCGCCGCCTCCCCGCGCTGGAACGTCTACCGCGCCGCGCAGCTGTCGCGCCGGATGGAGGCCGCCGACCGCGGCATCGCGCGCTGGCTCGAGCGCCACGCCCCCGCGCACGTCATCGGCGGCGTGCGCAGGCTCCGCGACGAGGCCGACGCGCGCATCGGACGCCTCGAGCGCCGCGTCGAGGAGATCGCCGCCGCCGCGCAGCCCGCGCCCCCGCGCTCTCCCTCCCCGTCGCGCCGCCGCCGCCGCTCAAGGGCGTGCCCATGCCGATGGAGGCGACGCTCGCCAAGCCCGCCTTCGCCGCTGCGCCGATGGAGGTGCCGCCGCACAAGGGCATGGCTATGTCGGTGCCGATGCCGATGCCGGTGAAGGCGGCGCCCGCCAAGGCCGGGGTCATGGCCATGGACATGGACCTCACCGAGGGGCACGAGGAAGAGGGGATGGTTATGAGCGCCGGCGTCAAGGTGGCCAAGGAAAAGGTGAAGGAGATGGTTATGAGCGGCGGCGGCGGCGGCTGGGAGGTGGTCGGCATCTCCGGCATGGGCGGCAGCGGCAAGACCACGCTCGCCATGGAGATCTTCAGGGATAACAAGGTCCGAGGTAAGGAGAACAGGGGCCACATCCTAACCATCTTTTCCTTCAATTCTTTCCAAATCGTGTGCAAAGGTCGCATCTTTCTCAGGAATCGTCCTGTCCATTCGTGCAAAAATTGCATCTTTCCATGAATTATTGGATGCAAAATTCTCCAAAGTGGGGGCATGGCATCTTAGGTGGGTTGGTTTGCGTGCGTCTCGTGCAATTAGGTAAAGTTGAGGTTGATGCTTCCGTTTTTCCCCAAACCACATGCTTGGTCAAATTTGGCGCTTTGACCAGCTAGTGACAACTGTACTATTGTGATGGGGTTAGATGCTTCTGAATTCACACAACTAAGTGTACCACAGCTACTCTGATATTCTGCTTGGACTCGAGTAACCTTATCGTGTTCAGACCATGGTGGCTACTTAATCGTAAATCAAGATAGATGATACCTGCTTAATGAACGGCACATGAGACTTACCAGATCTATTTCACAAAGAATAAACCCAATTCAGATTCATGTAACCTGCTTCTTAAAAAAAAAAAAAAAAAAAAAAAAAAAATCTGGAGCTAGGGTCTTCTTTTAGTGCAAGGAATTGGGATTGGCGTTTTTGGTTTAGCAGTAATAAGAGAGATAAATTCAGCAGCCTGTGTTCATAACTCCATCGTCTCTGTTTTCCAGAGAAAAGATCATAGTAAATTTGGACAGACTTCATGATTCTGATTCTGACATAGTTTCTTTCTTTCTACAGCCTACTTCAATGATAGGATCTTCTTTGAGACGATCTCACAATCCGCAAATTTGGAGACCATCAAGATGAAGCTATGGGAGCAGATCAGCGGCAACATGGTGCTTGGTGCATACAACCAGATCCCAGAATGGCAGCTCAAGTTAGGACCAAGGGACCGAGGGCCTGTCCTTGTAATCCTTGATGATGTTTGGTCTCTCTCACAGCTTGAGGAGCTCATCTTCAAGTTCCCTGGGTGCAAGACTCTAGTTGTATCGAGATTCAAGTTCCCCACGGTGGTAAAACGGACATATGAAATGCAGTTGCTAGATGAGGCAGCGGCTTTGTCTGTCTTCTGCCGTGCTGCTTTCGATCAGGAGTCTGTTCCGCAGACTGCTGACAAGAAACTGGTGAGGCAGGTCTGTGCAGAGTGCAGAGGTCTTCCTCTGGCTCTGAAGGTTATTGGTGCATCTTTGCGCGATCAGCCTCCTAAGATATGGCTCAGTGCCAAGAACCGGTTGTCTCGAGGAGAGGCTATTTCTGACTCCCATGAGACTAAGCTTCTAGAGAGAATGGCAGCTAGTGTTGAGTGCTTGTCAGAGAAGGTTCAAGATTGTTTCCTTGATCTGGGCTGCTTCCCAGAGGATAAGAAGATCCCCCTTGATGTGTTGATCAATATCTGGATGGAGATTCATGATCTTGATGAACCAGATGCTTTTGCCATCTTGGTTGAGCTTTCAAACAAGAACCTTCTCACCCTCGTTAATGATGCACAGTATGTATCTTCGGCCATTTATGTGTTTCAAAATATTCTAGAATTGAGATGTCTCAAGTAACAGGTTTTTAACTCTTTGCTTCTCTGCTTGCAGGAACAAGGCTGGTGATTTGTACAGTAGCTACCATGACTACTCGGTGACACAACATGATGTGTTGAGAGATCTCGCTCTTCACATGAGTGGGCGTGACCCTCTGAACAAGCGGAGGCGGTTGGTGATGCCAAGAAGGGAAGAAACACTTCCGAGGGATTGGCGGAGGAATAAGGATACTCCGTTTGAAGCTCAGATAGTTTCCATTCATACAGGTACAGCATTAGTAATTTTGTAGCTTTGTTCTGAAAAGTTTCCCTCATAGAGTACTCGTAGTTTTCTTTAATTCATGTGCTTTCTTCCATGGGACAGAATGATCTGACCAACTAGTATTTTCCAAAACTCCAGGTGAAATGAAAGAATCTGACTGGTTCCAGATGAGCTTCCCCAAGGCAGAAGTGCTGATCCTCAACTTCGCCTCAAGCCTGTACTACCTCCCACCGTTCATCGCGACGATGCAGAACCTGAAAGCCCTGGTTCTGATCAACTACGGCACCAGCAGTGCGGCCCTCGATAACCTATCGGCCTTCACCACGCTCAACGGGCTGAGGAGCCTCTGGCTGGAGAAGATCAGGCTCCCTCCACTGCCGAAAACAACCATCCCGCTGAAGAACCTGCACAAGATCTCCCTCGTCCTCTGTGAGCTGAACAGCAGCCTGCGAGGATCGACGATGGACCTGTCGATGACGTTTCCGCGCCTCTCCAACCTCACCATCGACCACTGCATCGACCTGAAGGAGCTGCCATCGAGCATCTGTGAGATCAGCTCCCTGGAGACCATCTCCATCTCCAACTGCCACGACCTCACCGAGCTGCCGTACGAGCTGGGGAAGCTGCACTGCCTGAGCATCCTCCGTGTCTACGCCTGCCCGGCGCTGTGGCGGCTGCCGGCGTCGGTGTGCAGCCTGAAGAGGCTCAAGTACCTGGACATCTCCCAGTGCATCAACCTGACGGACCTCCCGGAGGAGCTCGGCCACCTGACGAGCCTGGAGAAGATCGACATGCGCGAGTGCTCGCGCCTGAGGAGCCTCCCGCGGTCGTCGTCGTCGCTCAAGTCCCTCGGCCACGTCGTGTGCGACGAGGAGACGGCGCTGCTGTGGAGGGAGGCCGAGCAGGTCATCCCTGACCTCCGGGTGCAGGTGGCTGAAGAGTGTTACAACCTGGACTGGCTAGCGGACTGATGTCACGTCTCTGGATGCTGCTACTGTGGCTTCCAAACTGACCTTGTGTACATATGTGATGATGTTTATATGCTGCTTCCCCCTGTTTAGTGCAGGGGGAGTCATCAATCCAATGGCCAATTTTGACATGTTCAGTCAGTGTTGTTGGTGCATCCACTCTTGACTCTTCGATGGCATTGACAGAATACAAATGCACTAACAAAATAACCACAAAAACAGACTCTGTTCTCCGCACAAAACACAGCTATATAAATGGGCTAAAGATACAACTCTATAAACAGCATGTCCATTTTTTAGTTTCAGCAAAGAGAGACCAAGCAGTGGTTCTCAAAGTGTACAAGATAAAGTTCTACATACTAGTTACTAGTACACAATAGCAGTTAGAATCAGTAATGGCGTCCAAATGACGGTCACCATGCCAGAGCTTGAACATAGATCACTTCTTAAGCTTGAGCTGTTGCATCCCAGAGCATCAGCAACTCTGGAGGACAGACTAATTTACAAGGAGGACGGCCAGCCGCATGCAAATACACAGTTTCCACGCAACCATGCATTGATCGACATGATCAAATGGCATACACTACCTCTCCACTGCTCTCGATGTCGATGTCCAGGTCCGAGTCTATGTCCATATCGTCGTCGTCCAGGTCGTCGTCGCACAAAAACTGGGCCGTTCCGCGGGCGCCATCGGCTGGCACGGTTGCCTCTGCCAGTATCTGCATGATGTCGTTCATGTTCTGCATCGGCTGGTCCGGCTCCTGGTAGCTCATCGTGCCATCGCCCACGAGGTCAGCTGGGAGGTTCCTGACGAACCAAGGGTGGCTCTTTATCTCAGGCATCGTGATCCTCTGCAAAGACCATGCACACCACATGTTGTTATGTCACATCGATCTGAATCTCTGAACAATCAGTGACTGACAACTGCAAATTAAAGGGGAGGAACATTTGGCAGCTCACATCTTCTGGGTTGGCAACAAAGATCCTTGATATCAGATCTTGGCATTCTGGAGATACATGGACATACTCAGGAATAGCGTACTGAACACCGATTATTTTCTGCAAATTGGCGTCAGCGTTTAGATGGCTGGATAGATATGATATGACTGCAGCGTGTAGAACTGGGATGAATATATGGTTGGGGGACAATTAAAAAGGGGAACCTGAATTGTCTTTTTGAAATTCTTAGGATCTTCAGGATCCTCGAAAGGATACCCGCCCACCAGCATCACGTAGAGGGTCACACCGCATGACCAGACATCGGCAATCTCCATCCAAAGACAAACTATTAGCGATGAAGCATTTCAGATTCAGACGCTAGTTTATGTAAGAAAAAAGATCAGACACTTCTCATGCCATCAAAAGATTGATAACACCATAGCAACTTGTATTCTCAAGCAAAATGCAGAAGCGCAGCAGCAGCAGACAGGGTAGCAGCGTATGTCGGAGGGCAACTGAAAGAAACCAATGGGATGGATAATACCTTGCCATCGTATTCCTTTCTCACCAAAACTTCAGGAGCAATGTATGCTGGAGTTCCCACAGTGGACTTTGGTTGGGAGTGGAGAACTGATGACTGTAGAGATCAGAGAACAGCATGACAGGAAAGAAATGAGGCAATTATATACGACACTGAATAGCTTTCTTTTCTGACAGTTAGCAAACTACACTAGAGCATGGTAAGTAACAGTATTGTGTTGTATGATCTATACCCAGGCCAAAACAGTAATCATCAGGCACGGTGTTATAAGTAAGCACTGAATAGTGTAACAAAACAAACTGAGATTACTAGCAATCAGTAAGTACCTTTGAATAGCCAAAGTCGCATATCTTGAGGCGAGGCGCGGCGCTTCCATCCAGCAGAGTGTTCTCGAGCTTCAAATCACGGTGGCATATTTGCTTGACCACACCACAAACCATGAAACAGAGCAATGTTAGCCATGCCATGCTACGCACGCGAAAGGAGAGGAAGAAACTGAACAATTTGGGCAGGGAGAAATGGAGTAGTCCTCCTACCATGGAGTGGCAGTAGCTAACCCCGGAAATCAGCTGCTGGAAGAAGAAGCGAGCCTGAACAATGGAATGAACATAGTACATACGCAAGAGTTCAGAGTCAGTCAGCATCGACACTAGTATACAGAAGCATGCGAAAAATTGGGGTATTGTCAGGTGAGCAGTCTGATCATCAGTGCAGGCTAGCACCTCGTCCTCGCTGAACCGGCCGGCATTGCAGATGCGGTTGAAGAGCTCCCCGCCCGAGGCGTACTCCATGACGATGGCGAGGTGAGTCTTGGTCAGGATGACCTGAAGAAGAAGAAGAAGCAGGGAAGCAACAAGAGGAGTGTTTCAGTACTTTGAGTCGTCGTTCAGCTTAGCCTGGAAAGAAGAGAGAGCCTCACCTCCTTGAAGCGGATGATGTTGGGGTGGCGCAGCGAGCGGTGGTTGATGATCTCCCGC
This sequence comes from Chrysopogon serrulatus, assembly GCA_015844335.1. Classification (NCBI taxonomy): domain Eukaryota; kingdom Viridiplantae; phylum Streptophyta; class Magnoliopsida; order Poales; family Poaceae; genus Chrysopogon; species Chrysopogon serrulatus. The sequence continues at coordinate 229,461 of JADLZL010003678.1, read as the reverse complement.
TGCACGTTCTCGTCGATCTGCAACGCCATCGCGAGCACACCACGCCACATGACATGAGCACGAGCCGTCGACGGCCGGTTTTGGAGTTTGCAGAGGAGGAAGGAAGGGGTGGGTACCTTGTCGCCGCGGTCGATGTACTTGACGGCGACGAGGTCGCCGGTGGCGCGGTTGCGCATGAGGCGCGCGACGCCGAAGTTGCCCGACCCGATGTCCAGCACGTGCTCGTACCGGTCGCCGTCGTGCATTATCGGCATCTCCATCCCCACCGCGGCGGACCCCGCCATCTTCTTCTCCTCCTCCCCTGAAGCACCTCCTCCTCCTCCTCCTCCTCCGCCGCCGCCGCCGCCGTCGACGCCGACGCCGATCCGACCAGCGAACCTCCCGTCCCGCAGCCTCCGTCTCCAGCCGACGCCGATCCAAGCTCCCTCCTCCTCCTTCCTCTTCTTCTTCCCCTGCTTCCTCTCTCGCTCTCGCTCTCGCTTGTTTCTTTTTTTTTTCCTCAAATTTTCCTCCTTTTTTTTAAAAATAAAAAAATCGCTCGCTTTGCTTTCCTTAAAATAATGCCGCGAATAGTCCACTGCGGAAAGAACGTTATCCACTTGCTCCACCAACACCCACCCACCCACTGACCCACTGCGCCCCTCACCCACCACTGACTAGTGGGCTCCACGGATCCGGACCCACAGGTCATCGTCAGGTTCTAGGTGGGAACGTCCGTTCGAGCAAGCTGGATGCGTGCCCCACCGGCAAACCGCGGCGGCAACTGGGCCGCGGGCGTGGGAGAGGTGGGCCCACGCGTCGGTGGCTTTGCTGTCTGGGGAAGCGGTGGGAAAAAAAAGTGCGCGCAAATATCTGGCGGTCGGACATGTCAGCGCGGTGTGGGGCCCGGGCGGGCGCCAAACCGATGTGACGTCATGGCCGCTGCGCTTTGCGCCTCGGGGGTTGATCGGACGGTGGGGCAGGGTTGACCGGCGTGCAGCCGTCGCATCGGACGGTGTGGATCCGTCCGGTGGCCGGCGCTGCGCCGCGGCTACGGTTCTCCGTAATGGCCTGCTTAGGGATAATTCGGTAATTTATTTATGTGTTGTATAGTCTAACATGCCCAACATCATTTTTAAAGAGATGAGATTGACTACTACCTTGGATTTGGATAGGCAACCGTTAACCAATAGTATGTGATTTCTCTCGAGTCGTGAGAGAGGATTTGCGTCTTCGCTGATGTTGCGTGAGCGAATTTAGCTTCTATCGGGTGCGTACGTTATCCTAGCAGCATTTATCTCATGTGTCGTATAGAGACCTGTATCTAAAGCGGAATTGGGGTGTCTAAAGGTTGTCTATTTGTATTGGCAAGCGTCGCTGTCATGTGTTGTTTTGGATGTCACATGTACGACGTGCGTTAACGGAAGCCAAAAGGAGGTGCCACTAGCGTAGGCATCCATGGTTTATAGATAAGCCCGCCGTTAGCTAGTTGGCTACAGATGATCTTAGTAACGTATATAAATTGGCATCATTACATGACTAGCCGCAACTATTTAGATTAGGATGTGGCAGCGCCTTTTATGGCTTGACATGGTACGTTTTCATGGAAACCGCAAAGTAATGCTCCTCTTGCGTGATTCATGCTAGTGCTACAATCAAACCGTAAAATAGAATGGCTACGCTTTTGATGCTGAATTTCGCCCATAATCGTGTGAGCAAGTCTATTATATATCCAAGTTTTATAGCTAGCGTGTACGTCAAAAATTACTTCTTTGGAGTGGCAAATGTTGTCGTATATTTTCTTGGTGTCATGCATGTAATGAACCTCAAATAAAATCTAAAATAGAGATGTCATTAATCTATACATCTGAAAAATGTGCACTAACCTGATGTTTAATTGACTATATATAGATAATCTCAACAACATAAGCTAGTGCTATTATGTCTAGAAAGATGTCACATTGAGATGAAAACTGTGAGCACTATCATTTCTACATGGCAAGCATGTTATTGACACACCTATAGCAACAGAGTACAATAAATGTGTCTCTTTGTGACCATTCGACGACCAAGCATAATCTGTACCCAGTAATATCCCTTTTAAACGGAAAATCATGGATTACTCAACTAAAGCAAGAGGGGCATTGCTTGTAAACTAAACCTGTTGCACTTGTCATCTCTACAAACTGGTAGCTTGAGTGGACGTCAGTGCCTACAAGTTGTCGATATGTAGTGATAAACATCAACATAGTTAGTATCCCATGTTAAGCATGCAAGCAATGTGCCTCTAATAAAAAGCCCAAAAGGCACCATCCAAAACTACACATGCCACCATAGGTTAGTTCATGAATATGCATGGATGATCTCCACAATGGCTGATATATATCGCTATGGTTATAAAGGTGATAGATTGGGATATGTTAGTGACTAAGGATAGAAAGTTGCTAGTTTTGGGGCAGTGTTAGTTCTAATGCTTCTACATGAATATCATGTCACAGCTAGAAGTGAAGTCATAAGAGGAGGTTTTCTTGTTTACCGATCACCGTGTGAACCTAAGAACTAACTAAACATCAATAAGTATTGTATTATTTAGTTTAAAACTATATTTATGTTAAAAATACTTGCAGACTGATCTCTTGCCTTTGAATGAATTCAATAACATTCTAGAATAAATTAGTGGAGGTAGACATAAAAAACCATAGAACAACATACCCAATATGTCGAGCAAATTTTTGGTCCAAATCCTAATTTACAATCTAGATACATAACTGTTACTTTTTTTTTTTTTTTGATCGGATAACTGTTACTTTTTTATGCCATTCATGAGAGACCCAAACAATGAAAGAAGCCATAGTGCCTTTTTATTTTTGTCCCAAACAATGAAAGAAGCCATAGTGCCTTTTTATTTTTGTTACGGATCGTTGCTTCTATTTGCGTCTGGTGCTCTGGACTGGTTTTGTTGAGAAATTTGTGTCTGGTCCTTCTGTCCGGGCCATCACTGATATGTTTTTGAACGGGCTAAACAATATGCAATCCTCGTAGCTGGTCAAGTTGGGCCTCACTAGCAGGCCTGCGAATATATACAGTATCTTCTTCTAGTTTTTTTTTTCCTTCTTCTGTTTTTGAAGAAAAGAACTCCGAGCAAACACACATAAATAAAACTGCAGAAAAATGTTTGTAAACCAAAATCAAGGGTCACGTACCGGAGAACTAGTAAGTGATTTTCACGGAAGCTCTACTTTGGCAAAACTATACTGTATTATCATGTGTTAGCTATTTATTAAAATATGCACCGTGTCTGAGAGGCACAATAATTTCCCTACCCCTGCACAAGCGAAATTTCCTTTGTTGTAAAAAAAAAAAAAGCGAAATTTCCTCCACAGTGTAAAAATCTTTCTTTTTTTCTAAAAAAAGAAAAACCTCTACCAATCAATTAAAAAAGAAGTAAAAAATAGTTTATAAAATACGAAGGACAGGACACCACTACGCTGCCACACAAGAAAGGAGTCATCACACTAGAGGCATCCTCAACAGCCAACTCAACTTGCTAGCACATACAAATTAAAAAAATATAAATATTTCTAGGATAAAAAAATGTAAGCATAGAAATATGAATCTTAAAAAAATGTGTGAGCTAACTAACTATATCACTTCGCTTGTCATGTAAAAGCCATGCAACCTACTTCTTCTGCCATGAGTATAGCTAGATTAGGAACATGTCTGAATGTTGACATCAGAACTTTTAGAATTTTGCCTGGTCTAGGCAATGTCGCCAGGCGACCGATTCGAATGCCCAGAGCTATAGGATTAGCTGCCAAGAAGGTTAAGATCTAAACACGTCTTGAAGACTTGTTTGGGTAAAAGCCTTCTCCCAACAATGTTTGGCCAGACAATAGACCCTAACCTTTTGTGAGACCCCACTAATGGGCCAACTAGGCCGATTTCCAATTGGGTTGGGTACTGTTCACCCGAGGACTGCAGGGTGTGTGTATTGTAGTTGCGGGGTTACTGCATGATACCGTTCACGTTGGGTACTGTAGTATCAGTACAGTACTTTCTTGAGTTCCAAACTGGAAACTGAGAGGAAACCTAGCCAGCTTAAATGCCGGGCGAGGCTGTTAACTCCGGTTCAAACCTTTTGGGCGAATCGAGAACGAAAGCACAAGAGAGTTAATTAGCAGGTGTGGTCCATTCAACGTGTAGAGTGGATCTTAGTCGAGGCCAGGCCATTACAAATGGTATTCAGAGCCAACTCTCACGATTTCATTGTTGTGTATGGCTTGGGAGCTTGGACAGGTTGCGCATGGCTCTGCAGGAGCATAGCATTTGGGATGGGGAGCTACGAATATAAACGTGGCCAAGAGAGTCGATCCTGGACATTTATCCTGTTTGAGTAGGTTGATTTCGGATGGGGAGCTACAAATTCAACGTGGCCAAGAGAGTTGATCCTGGACATTTGTCCTGTTTGAGTAGGTTGATTCGGCTCTCAACGACGACATCTCATCCTCAAGGGTGAGTGTAGCTCAGACCCCACTAATGGGCCAAGCAGGCTGATTTCCAGTTTTGTTGAGTTACTGTAGCACCAAAGTGGGTCTAGCCAGATTCGGGTATTGTAGTGCCGCGATACTATTCACGTCGGGTACTATAGTGTCGGCATAGTTCTTTCTTTAGTCCCAAACAAGAAACTGAGAGGGAGCCGAGCCAGATTCGGGAATTATAGCTCCGCGATACTTTCACTTTGGGTACTATAGTTTCCGCATAGTTCTTTCATTAGTCCCAAATAAGAAACTGAGAAGGAGCCGAACCAGCTTAAATACCGGGCCTATAGGAGGCTGTTAACTCTGGTTCGAACCTTTTACGTGAAACGAGGATGAAAATAAGAGAGTCAATTAGCAGATGTGGTTTATTCAACGCGTAGAATAGGTCTTAGCTGTTTCCAGGCGAAGCTGTTACATCTTTAGCGTCTAAAATTGAGTGCATGAGAACGCTACCAACACCGGTGGATAAGTTGTTTTTCGGGCTTCCATTTAAACAGCCCACTGGATGCCGCATGAGGTGCGTAGATAAGGCTGTTAGGTGCAGCAGCGCTATAGGGTGATGGACCGGTAGTGGCCTCCAATGGAGATCTCACTTCTCACCTCACCCAAACGGATCTGATCATGCATGCCCAGCAGCATCTTTCTTTTGCTTCTTTAGGTCGTTTTCCTCGGAAAGGAAAACCAGGATGAAACTTCACGAGATTCCCCTCTGTGCTGTGCTCCACACAGTGCACGGTCCTTTTCGTTTTGTTTGCAGAGAAATGGTAGTACTGCTACCGCCCTACCACCGTGGAATCTCGAATCTGGTCCATGCAACTTGCACACAGAGTACTCCTACTTGAGTAGCTTGTGTGTGTGTGTGTGAGAGAGAGAGAGAGAGAGATTAGCAAATTGGAGTCGTGCTACTGTACTAGCAATGCCAATGAGGCAAAGGCAAAGCATGTAAAATAGTGTAAAGCTACTAGGTGCTGCTAGTAGCTTTTTCAGGACCTAGGCCTTGTTCAGTTCGTCAATGTTAGAAAAAGTTGTAACTGTAGCATTTTGTTTGTACTTCCTCCGTCCCTTTTTATATGTCGCCGTGGGATACGTGCCACAAGTTTGACTTGATTTATAGAAAATACGCATAATATTTATATCTCTAAATAATTTTGTTAAAAAACTAGATCCAAAGATCTTTCCGATGATACTAATTATGATAGTAATCGATGATATTTATTATTTATTAAAATTGCCGGCATTTGTGTCTCGGGAAGCGAAGCAACAAATAAAAAGGGACGGAGGGAGTATTTGGCAAATATTGTCCAATCGTGGCCCAACTAGGCTCAAAAGATTCGTCTCGTGATTTACAACAAAACTGTGTAATTAGTTATTTTTTTACTAACATTTAATGCTCCATATATAGGGGTAGAAATTGATGTGATAGAGAGAGAGAGAGTGGAAAAACTTGCAACTTTTATTGAAAGTTGCAAGGAACTAAACAAGGCCTTAATTAAACCTGTGAGATTCTTTTCTGATCTCTGAAGGCGACAATTGCAAGAGAATCTTCGTCAGAGTCCACAACCACATACTACACGGTACAGTCTGTGGACTGTGGAGAAGAGAGACGGCATGGCATTGGCATCTTCTAGCAGCTAGCTTGGTCATTCTGAAATCTGAATTCCCTGGTTCTCATTCAACTCTGAATTTGTAACACCCCCGGTGTTACGTTAGACTAAACCTGCCATGTCATCATCATCATTGCATGAGCATTCATAATTAGAGAACACTAATGCAAACAACCAAAATGAGTTTATTCAATTTTAGGGTTTGGTTGTGCTCTTTTATATCGTATGTGCATGTGTATGCTATTTAAATTCCACTCACAATTTTACTTTTATAAAAGTGATCAACTAAAATCAATTTTGATGCTTGCAAGTGTTTGGCTAACTATGATTAACATTCCAAAAATGTTTTACAAGTCAATTATCTAAAAGCAAGAACTCAAGTTGAAATTGGAATTCAAGTTCCAACCCTAGCTAGAAATGGCTAAGTGTGGGAATTCGAATTTCGGTTTCAATTTTGGTGAGCTAACCACAATTGATTTTCTAAATAAAAGTTGCTAACCAATGGCACCATTTCAAAGTATGAAGTTTGTACTTTGAAAGTATGCTATTGGTTGGGTTTGAAAAGTTCCACAATATCATGAATTATTTGCCCAAAATTCCAATTTGAAAATCCTTTCCAAAAACCTTAAATTCAAAAGCCCTTTTGCCCCTTTTACAATTTTATCTCAAAATATTCAAAATTTGGGAAAACTCTAAAAATACAGTTTGTGCATCTCTTTGAGCTCTACAACTTTGGTATATAAAGTTTTTCAAGTTTTTGAATAAAATTTTAAATAATTTTAAAAGTTCTTCAAATTGGAAGTTATCCCCTTTTGATTTTTAAACTCTAATTCAAAAATTATTTGGTTTCATGAAAAACTTTCTACATGAAAGTTGTAGATCTTGAGAAAATGAATAACTTTTATTTTTGGAGATTTTCATCTTTTATTCAAAAATTAAAAGTAATTTTGAAATCCTTAAGATTAAGGTTTTGCCCTCTTTTTTGAATTTGAAATACAAATTCAAAATCTATTTGAAATCTGACAAAACTTCTTAAATAGAAGTTGTAGAGAATTAAATTTTGCACAATCTGTATTTTGGGAATTTTTCAACTTCTGTTCAAAATCTTGGAGTAATTTGAAAAGGGAAATGTTGAGTTGGCTCTACTACGATTACCACACGGGGGGGGACACCTCACCTTGCCCCATGCCGGACGGCCGGCCGGCCGTCGCCGTGGCCTCTCTCGGCCATTCCCCGGTTTCCCGCGCCTCCAACCATCTGGCCGAGCTCGCGAAGCCCCTATCCACCTCATCGACTACGGCCATGCCCTATAAGAGCTATGCACCAGCCGCCGTCGCCGTTTTCCCTTCTCCTCCTTCTCTGCACCGCCCCCTCTTCTCCTGCAAAATTGCCGTTCCTTACTCCACCATCACTTGCCATAGCTTGCTGCTAGCTTCGCCACCCCCTGACCTTCCTTTCGAGCCATCAATTGCATACCGAGGCGTAGGAATCGCTGCGCCTCTCTTTTTTTCTTCCAGGCGCCGGCGAACGCCTCTTAGCTCCACCGCGACTAGCTCACTCCGGCTCTTCCTTGACCCGATTGATATCCCAGCAGCTCCGCCCCGACCTCCATGAAGCTTACCAGTCCATTTTCTCCATCCCTTCTTTGCCGTGAGGGTACCGGACGCCGCCGCTTTCCACCGCCGGCGTCGTGGTGAGCCGCCATGGCCGCCGTTCTTCCCGTTCTAGTCATCGATCGAAGTTGTGTTGCTGTTTGTCGTGTTCCTCGTGGAGAGAGGAGGTGGTGTCGCCCGCGCCGTCGCCCGACTTCACCGCCGGGCGGTAGCCGGTCGGCGCCGCCCGTGCCTCTTTTGAATGAGGAAGGGAGAGAGAGAGCGAGGCAGGCCGGGCCAAAGCCAGGGCCGGCCGGCCGCCGCCGGTGGGGAAGAGGAGGGGCGCAGCCTCAAAGCAAGCCAGGCGGGCCGCGCAAGAGTCCGGGAAAGAAAGGAAATGATTTTTTTCTTTTCCAAATCCAATTTATAAAGCTGGTTTTCACCTTTTTGTTACAATTTCTGTTGGGCAGATAAAAATGTGCAAAAATATGTTCTGGATTCCTTGAGTGATGCTCTACACATGAAAAATGTTAACTTTAGTTTTCCTGTAAGTTTTGTTTATAAATAAAATTGCTCCTTTAATTTATAAATGTCACTTCCATGATTTTTAATAATTAAAACATAAGTCCAAAAATTATGAAATTTGTTTTGTGTGCTAATTAGGTAATGATGATCTTAATTATGAAGTTTGATCCTGTTTTGATTAATTTTTGTATTATGCTTAATTAATACCTTAATTAATTAGTGTTTAATTAATTAATCCTTTGGTTAATTAGGAATTAATTAATCTTTAAATTAGTATGTTTAATTAGCGGCTTTCAACAACTGTAAAAATGGTTAATAAATTAGTAATCACCTTTAATCACTATTAGGGTTGTTTGATTTTGGGATTGAGTGATGACCCTAGGTCATTAACCCTAATGACCTTCGGCATTTCATGTTGATTACGTATCGTTAATCCGTCGTCGTCGACGTTAGTTATACCTTCTTAGTGCAACTATACCGTGAAGGAAAGTTGTACTCAAGATAGGTTAACAATCGTTGCATCATTATCGCATGCTCTTTTTACTACTGCATCATAATCATGCATCTCAATCGTGTAGCCGTGCCGTCTGAAGAAGGTGTTCGGCGTGAGGAGATTGGTCCTGATCTCAGCAGTGCCATCGCTAATCCTAACTTCGTCGAGCCCCAAGGCAAGCCCCGGATGCATACAAACCCTTCCTTGTATTTCGAAAATCTTTTATATTGTATGTTGATGATGTGATGCATTAGGTAACAGAGTTGTGTGATATCCTTATTTGATGCATTTACCGTACCTTGCTATACACCCCGGATACCTGTTTTGATTTCGCAAATGCTAGTGTATGCTTAGTCTTGCCGATAGCCTAGGCTTTACAAATGAAACGTTTTCCAAAAATGTGATAACAAAATCCCCGTTGAGGGCAATTACGAAAACCTGATGCTACTTGCTGGTATCCCTTCACTTTGATCGGGTCAAGGGTACGCAAAGAAGAGCATGATGATGAGTAAATTGAGACCGGGTGGAGTGACTTGCACCGGGAAGGGCTAGTGCCCCGGTGTAGTGTCGCCCACTTGTGAGTCGGTTAAGGACCGTCCCGTTGTTTGGCCCCTCGGATCATGAGGTTATTGGATAGTACTAGTCGCATGCTAATGGCGGTAAGCTCCCTTGTACTATCTTCGACGAGAACGGATAACCGGGACGAGTGTAGCGTGTACCCATCCTACGGGCCACCGTGGAAGGGGACCGCGCGTAGGGAGATGGTGTCTTGTGCACTGTAGCTAGGACCCGCTCTAGTCGGGAGAAATGCAAGCGTGAGTTGATGTATGTAAGATGTTCGGTCCCCGCATACATCGTGTGGCTAGGAAGCCCCACTGGGTATATTAAGCGATTCGAATCGCCGTGTGCTCCACGATATGGGAGCCGTGATCCGAGTCTAGTAATGATGGAAATTGATGATGAAAAGTTTTGGAAATCGAGATCTTGATTGACAAGTGATTGATGTAGTAAAATAAGGACCGGCTTAGTCTCTTGTTGCAAAAGGTGTCTTTTGATCTTGCTAAAGCCTCACCTTGATTCCCACTAGCCAAAGATTCCCGAGTCTTCTCCCCAATTTTTGGTCGGGTAAGTCTTGCGGAGTACTTTTTGTACTCGTGGTTTGTTTAACCCCATTGTGTGAACCGCGTGAGCAAGTGTGTTACGGCCCTTTGCCGCATGACGGTCGTTGATGAAGTGACTAACGAGGAATAGATTGTGTGGCCCGTGGGCGTGGCACTTTCGTTGCGTGAGTGTAATAAAGTTAAGTAATGATACTTCCGCTTTTTTTTGTAATAATGCTACTCTGGTTTGTATAAGTTTGACAAAAGTTTTGTAAATTAAGTTATTGTAAGTCTTCCGCTACTCGGTATTTTGTATGAAAACCGTTGTAATACCGTGATGTCTCTGTAAGTATCGATCCCGGAGGAAACGTGGTTTATCGGGGATCCACCCGACGGAACATTCTAGGTTATGTAGTGCACAATTACGGCTGACAGAGGTCTTAAGGACAATGTCAGGTACTTGTGGGCCATGTAATTTAGAAGGTTCTGCCATAGAATTTCACCACCTGCTCCCGAAAGCTACCACTGTACTCTCGTCATTCCAAAATTCTTGTCATTTTAGATGTGTGTGCCATAAGCTGGAGTCGACTTATAGAAAATACGAACAATATTTATATCTTAAAATAAATTTATTAAAAACTAAATTCAAATATCTTTCTCGATGATACTAACCCATGATACTCTCTTTATGTCAGCAGTTATTTCTTGGGAAAAAAAGCGACAAAAATTCTGGTAAGATAAAAGTAGACTAGGGCCTTGTTTAGTTACATGCAAGTTTCACTGAAAATTGCAAGTTTTTTCACTCTCTTTCCATCATATCAATTTTTACCCGTATATATGGAGCATTAAATGTTAGTGAAAAAAATAACTAATTACACAGTTTTGTTGTAAATCACGAGACGAATCTTTTAATCCTAGTTGGGCCACGATTGGACAATATTTACCAAATACAAACGAAATGCTACAGTTGCAACTTTTTCCACCTTTTCCCATCTAAACAAGGCCTAGAGAATAGACGGATGGATGGTCCATGCCCATCAACTCTGGCCACTCGAATATTCTCCTCTACCCACTGGATTGCAATGCAGGAAACGCATCACAACTTCTAGTTCTTCCTTTCTGGATGTTGTTGACATCTCGTCACCGTCCCAACATGCCAACTCTTCCCATTCTAACGTTACTACTCCTTTTAATACCTAATTATATATGCTAGTCTAGACACTGGTACAAAGTCTGTGTGTATGCAAACCTCCACATTGACCTAAAAAAAAAAAAAAAACATTGAGGTTGTGTTTGGACGTATTCATCTCAATCAATATACAATAAAATGGATTGAGGTGAAAAATAGTTGAAGTTACACCTCAATCCATTCCAATATATGGATTGATCAAATACATCCAAACCAAACCGAGAACTGAGAAATTCTCACCGGTCACACCCTTGGAATTCAATCCAAACTCTTTTAGAAGATAGTACTACTGTACACACACTACAGTTAAGTTTCAGCTGAATCTGACTTGTGTTGGTCATGCACAGCACAGAGCGTCTTTTGGTAAATTTCAGTGGAATTTGATCTTGATGTACTACGCACGCCTGCTACCTTTTCCAAGGCTAGGAGGATTATTCTGTGAGGCTCATCAGGCAGGCACAGGCACCGACGTGGTGGGCCCCGCTATGCGGCGGATCGATGCCTCTGTCTCACTGACAGCTGGCCACGTCAGCGTGCCGGACGGGACGGAGACCGACACCCGCAGCGTGCCACTCCCGCCACCCCAAGATTCCGATTCCTCTCCCTCTTTTTTTCCGAGGGGAACCATACAAATTTATCAGTCTAGTTCAGTCCTGCAGAATCTTCCAAGGACGTCATAATTTGGCGCTTTATTAGTTCGCCACAAAAATTGATTTCTTTTCTTTTTGGGTATTTGTAGTACTATACTCCTAGTAACAATCTACCAGCCGCCTCTCATTCCATTCTCCACATCTTTGCTTTTTTCTGTTAAAGAAAACTGCAAAGCAAGGTACTGCTCCTGCATGATTGGTGTCTCAATGCAAATATATGTGTAAACTTCACCCCTAAAAAAAATTCATAGATTTTGTGCTTGATGCATGCTGTTATGAGTTCAGACTGGTAGTTTGAAATTCAGAGATTGGGCTCTTGGCAGGGTGCAACTACTACAGCAGCTTTGCTTTTGAGGTACTGTATGTAATTGGTTGGTTGGCTGATCCGTGCTTGATCTTGATCCTACCCTGCATATTCTTTAAGACCCTGCCTGCCAATTGCCAACTGCAACCTACTAAACAAGACATGACTTTGGGCATAAACTCATCACTAAGTCTGTACTACTACTGCTTACTTAAGTCAGCTGGTGCCCTGTCACAATCTAATGAGAATCTGGGGTGGTCAGTGAGTGAGTGAGTGCCCCATGGCAACACCCTCTCACACAATGCATAAGGGGGGATTGAATACTTGGACTGCATGCATCTCAATCTGATCTCCAAGCTTCCATGGCCCAACCAAAAGGAGGAGATTAGGGATTAGGATATGATCTCACGCCTCACTACTAGTACTACACCCATTATAAAAAAAAATTGAAGGGGTTAAGATAGGATAAGATAAGATACTAACCCCTTGCATAATAATGCAAGAATGTGGAGAAAGAGAGAGAGGGACAAGATGAACAAGTCTTCGGAGTAATCTCCGGGGATCTGAAATAAAGATTCTTCTGCCTACCCCTTCAAATTTGTCCAGCAAGATATGTTCTCATGCCATGTGAAGATTTTATTTATTGCAACCAGGTCAAGATGTGGCTCTTGGGATCTCTGAGGGGGCAATTGGCCAATCGGCTCCTTCCTGGTCCAGCTTTTAGCTACTGACTTGAATGTGCTGTTTAGACTTTGAATCATTGAATGTCTATTGTATCCTGTCCTGTTTGGACTCTGGTCATTGGCACCAACTAGAATACACCCACTCGCAGCAAGAGAAAGCATTGTTCATGCTTGGAAGTTTTTGGTGCAAGTTCTATCTTTCAGAACTACTAGTAACAGAATTAGGTATCTAACAGCATCTGCTAGGAATCAAACCCACCACTTTGTTAACTTGTAACAAAAGTTGAGATAATTATATATGTATATATTTACTGTATTTCTTTACAGATGTGCTACTTCTGGCAGATTCATTCCAGAGAGGTTATGTATAAAAAAAAGAAAAGAGAATGGCCGGCCAGGAGAGGAGACAAACCTGCTGCAATTCTAGTAGTGGCGGCAAGAGATAAGATGGGGTAGGAATCAGGATAGGAGAGGGCACCTTTAGGGGGACAGCAAAAGGCAGTCTTGAAATCTGGCTCTCAAGTTTTATTTGCCAGCAGCTGCAGCAGCACCAACAATGCCCAACAGCACCAGGAAAGAAGAGATGAGAGATGGGTAATCGTCTAGTAGTAGTGGCCTAGCTGGGGCTGCAACCCACCCACACCCACCATGGATCGATCTCTGCAGATACGATAAGGATCCCGATAGATAGATATATCTAGCTGCAATGCAAGCTTCATGAACTGTACGGTTTGTGATAACCTAGTACAATGATGAATATCCCCATTTTCTGCTTGCATTGGTGCTGCTGTACATTTTGTTTTTCCTTTTCTTTGCAAGCATCATCATCATCGCAGTTATAGATAATGTTTGGTTGTAAATATTCACTTGGTTAGTAGTCTACTTTATCTGGTTCAGTTAAGAGTTTGGTTATGGTTGCTGGATTTGGCATGCATCAACAGTTCAACACACTTGGCTATAACAACTTTGCAACCATTTACATCCATCTAACACCACCGCCCCCCACCCACCCCCCAAAAAAAAAAAACAATGTAACATCTTATATTATCAGTTTGCGCGCCTTACCAGATTCTACTTGTACCTAATGTTTCAGGGTGGGTAAGTCTAGCCACCTTTTGTGCGTTGACAAGGCACAAACACGGGTCGCAACAAACAAGGACGATCGAGATGTTGTTTTCTTTCTAGACTACTAGAGGATTACACAAAAAGGCAGAAGCAACAACTAGCAAAGTGGCAAGTGGCCTGAGCATCTGCTTTTACTTGGTCCATCCCAAGGAATCATCTGGCTGGCCTCATCTCATCTCATTGTATCTCATCTCTTGCATGCAGCATGCCCCTAGATGGCCTTATCACCGCATAATTTGACTGTGCGAGTGCGCAGGCCATGGCATGCATGTGCCTTTCTACCAAAAAGACACGGTCCGTGTAAAGGGAGGCAGCATCTAGTCGCTGTGGCCCTTCAACAATGCCATCCACCAAGGTCTATCCTCTCCTCAATTATTCCATTCGATGCTTCATCATCATCCATTTCAACTTTCCAAGGGTAGGGTAGGGTGGTGTACCACCAGCCTACCAGGGGATGACCGGCCGATGAGGAGACTCGGGGGCTGTTTTTTAGATACAATAGACTAGTAATCGTTAGTCATATGAATTTTAGTCTTAGTTCATCTAAATAGGTTGGCTAATAGGTGAACTAAATGATAATTTAACACCAAGTTGTTAGTTCACCACTTATCGCGCCTGAATTTTAATATGATTTCAAACAACATTCTTGTACCACCAACTAACATAAGATAAATTATTGCTTTGCAATTTGTTATTTGTCTTGTGTCATAACATATTAATTTTTTGTTCTTGTCTGGCTATAAATATAATTGTAAATTATTGTCTTTGTGCCAACAAGGTTTTGTCGGATTTAAAATTTTGTCTAACAGCTTGACTGCAGTTGTTTGATGCATGAAAAATAAGGTTTTGTACGTGGATACTACTTACGTCCCAAAATAAGTGTAGTTCTAATTCTGACCTAAGTCAAGATATTTCAAGTTTAATTTAAATTTCTAAAGAAATGTATGGACAATTATGACAACAAGTGCACGTGTAATATATGAAAATATAGTTCATGATAAATTTAACAAAGCACATTTAGTATCGTAAATATTGGTACCTTTTTATATACATGTTCTTCTAAACTTAAATTGGTTTTATGTAGGACAAAGCCAAAACTATACTTCTTTTGGGACAGAGATACTTATTTTGACTATGTTTAATTATCACAAACTCAAATATGTGGTGGGTCGCGTACTTGCGCGACACTGAGCTCACTCCTATGCACCACCGCAAGGAGAAATAAAGGTTGAGAGTTAGGATTCCCAACTACCATCAGGCCTAGAGAAGGAGAGTTCAGAGCAGCGGTCATGACACGATAGTAGGCCGTGGCCTGATGGTGCAACGAGAGGCAATGAGGTCGCCACTAGAGTCATGGGCGGTGGGTGAAGATGATGGCAAAGACATCACAGGGCAAGTGGCAGGGCATCCCGTTATTAGGAAGCTTGGGTTGAAGTGGTTGCGACGGGGAGGTGAAGAGTCAGTGGGACATGGACGGCGTAGAAATAAGAGTTATGTGTTTCCCAAATCCACGATCGTTCGCTCATTAACGCCTCCCGTTTATATACCATTCGGCTTCTAGTGGATTTGCGGAATCAAACTTATTAAAACCACTGACTTTACAGTCAATTATTGTGTGCTCGGTTGTTTTAACTAATGCCACTTTGGGGTCTTTGATTTTATAAAGACTTATTAGTTTAGAGTGATGTCCAACCCTTAATTAGACGGCAGGACCACCATTTGTAAACTAATGTTAGCGGTCGGTTTATATATGGTATTCACTTACATATAGACTAACAGTAATGCCGCCACATGCATACATCTAGTGGAATAGTCTATCATGTTGAAATCTTCTTTTTGGCGTAAAGCACACCACAAGGAATCTGGACTCTATGCCAGAAACAAAAATATATAGAGCAGCAATTTGAACAAAATTTACTGCATCCTAATTTAAGTGATGTTAGGAACTTAGGAGTTAGGATGTTGAAGTATCTGAAAACAGCTGTTGTAACAAAAAAAAAAAAAAAAAAAACGGCTCTTGGTGCCATGGTTTGCAGCATTATTATTATAACAAAATTAGTCAATTTTCCGATCATCTGCTAAGAGTATATCACACGAAAAAAAAAGTGTTCTCTATTTCTCTTCCACAGAAAAAGAAGATTCGTTCTCTTTCAACTGATATATTTTTTTAGATTCGTTTGTACGGCAAGATACACTCCTTGAAACCAGAGCAAAGAATCCAAGGAGAATAAAAACCTGACCCGATCCGTCGAAACAAAGGCATGTGAACACGATTGTACACATTCTTGACCCCTTTTCTTGGAGGAGCCATGCATGCATGCATCCACCGATGCCATCCTTGCGTGCAAAGGCAGGCATGTGGGGGCTCATCAGAATCTCCTCAGATCCAAGGCTCATCATACCATAGCATCCCAAACGGTGCTTTGCTTTATTGGGAGTGGATGCATTTTTATTTATATTTTGCAAAGGGCATGCAAATTTATTTAACCTACGGGCCCCTGAAATTGGGTATGGTTAGGTGCCACAATAGTGAAGAGGAAGTTATTGAAAATATGAAGCGCAAAACCTTATTAAACATGAGCTGAATAAACATTTTAGTCCAACTAATAAATTCCAATCAACCATTTCCCATAGAATCATCCCAGCAAACACAAAACAAAAGTAAACCAAATTATATGTGGATGTCATGTAAAAACAAGAAGTGCACTGTCAATACGTGGTTTCTGTGATTTTTTTTATGCTTCCTCTAGCTTTTTCCCTTAATCTCTAATAAGTGCAGGATTTATCGTTTGTGTTATATATGCTTGCTTCCCTCTTAATGAAATGTGTGTATATTTATAAAAAAAAATGAAAAGCATGGTTGCAAACAAAAACTGTACTAGTGAGGGGACCTGGTATATGCTTAGACCTCTACGCATGTACTAGCGAATGGATGTTTTTGGGTCAATGTCTTTGTCTTAGAACTTTTATTCTGGATAGGGAATAATATATTCGGGACCATTGTTCTCCTATTTTCCATTGTCTGTGTGGGTATTATGCAGGTTTTAGAAAATCAGAAAATAAATATAACTAACAATAGAATATATGAAACTCTAGGTTGTGCTTGAAAATGCTACCATCTTAGGAGGAAATGAGACAAAAAAACCCTAGTGAAGGTAAGGATAATGACATGTCACATAGGGGGCAGAGACCAATATTTTTAGTTTTCTTGTTATTTCTTTGCATTGTGTAGTACAAAACCATTTGTCCAACTCTATTTTTTATTCCTTTTTTTTTGTTAGTGGGAGCGATTAATGTTATTGTTTGCCTTAACTACATTTCATTTTACCCTTCCCTTAGCATACTGTTTCCCTATAACATACTCCTCCATCCAAAAGAACAATGCTAGGTCAAAGAAACATAAAGTTTAACCAAAATTTAATATAAAACTATATGATATTTACCATACTAAATAAGTATTGGTCGCTTTGACTTGAAATAATGTATTTGGACAGTAATAAGCCTATTTAGATTTATGAATGTAAAATAATATTTTTTTATAAACTTAGCTAAACTTAAAACATTTTGACTTTGATCATGTCTAGATTTATATCGTTTCCTAAAGGACGGAGATAATAACTTTCAAGTCTCAGAGCAACCGGTGTCTTGTAACGAAACATCTTTCAGCTAAAATTTAAGTAAAGTTGCTTGCAACCAATATATTAGGTCCAAATCGACTTGATTTAATTGTATCCAGATTCTAGAAGCCATCAACGACTATGATAGTCAGAAAAAGAAAAGGCATATCTTCATTTCATAATTTGGTGGCATTAGAACATTTCTACCGGTACTACTAGTACATAATCCCTTTGATTTTTAAAGAGTGTCGCGAATATTTTCAACTTGAATTAAATATTATGTATAATAAAAATATTAATATTTATGGTGGGTTATTAGCATCATTGCAAATCATCAAGTATATTTTTATAACAAACTTATGGAATATACAAATATTGCCAATACTTTTTTAGAAGTATGATAAAATTTAACAAAATTTTTACCAGCATAAATCTATAGCGATACTCTTCTTCCTGCTCTAGCTCTCATGACCGGGTCGGGGATGGAGAATCTTTGTAGCTTGGGCAATGTGACGTCTGGCTTGTCGCTTTGCCCCTTTGAGCTTGCGAGGGGAGGGAGAGAATCTCTTCTCTTGCCGTGTCTTGTCAGCAATGGCGAAAACAAAATCCCAAGGAGATCTCGTTCTGACCCACAGCACTGCACCTGCTGCACCTCTCTTTCTCTTTCCCCCCTGGCCCACTCACATACTCCTACATGGAATCCTTATCCCTTTGCCAATAATTCCTCCAACCGCCCTCCACGGCATCATATGGAATCTTTTCATTTTCAGATCCCTGATCCACCGTACCGCCACGTGGACGACTGAATTTACTCCCTGATGAATCAGTGTCAGGTTCGAAATAGTTTCAGCTCAGGCTACTTCATGTGGCGTAGCAATAATCCAATAGGCTGTTTTTTTTACTTTTTCTTATAAAATAAATTAAAAAGACGTTTCTGATAAAAAATGATAAAGTTAGTATTTTTTAAGCTTCAACTGTTTCTCCGTACTAGCAAGATCCAGTGTCATGTCTATTCGACACCTCACCCTCTCCGAGTAAAACTTGGTTGTCCTTGTGATTAGTAGTATAGTAGTACTACAGCTTAGTACCATATGAGTACTCCCTCCGTATATAGGAAAAAGAAGTCGTTTTTGGACAAGGGTTTGGGTCAAACATTGGGAACATAAATCATGAATAACTTTTAAGTTGTTAAGTTTAGAAATATGAGAACCATATGAATAGATTTGTATTAAAAAATACTTTCATAAAAGTATAAATATAGCACTTTGTGATAAATAATTTTATAAAAAATATACAGTCAAAGTTATACTTTGGAGACCGTGTCGTTGTCCTAAACGACTTCTTTTACCAACATGGAGGGAGTACTTTGTAAGAGTAATTCAACATTAAGTGCTATTTAATTTCGTGTAGTGTATGTACTCGATGTCCTACGTGATTATAGCTTTGTTATCATGGTGGTACATGTCTGGTAATATTGTGTGAAGTCAAAATTGCATTTTTTGCTATATCTTAGGCCAAGAGGGCACGAGAGCAAACCTCCTAATTTTCAAAGGGTGACAGGGGATGATGGCATGAAGATATCCCTTGTGCTACTTTGATGTTTACTTGTGCATAGATAATACATGTAGCATATCGGTGTTTTTCACATGTAAAAAATAGAGCAATTTTTTCTAGAATAAATCATGTGTATCATGTTTTTTGACCTAAATAAAACTGATCAATCAGGTGATGTGTTTTAAGTTAGACTTTGGAGTTGAGGCTTGGAAAGAAAAACCCTTGATAGAAGAGCTACAACGAGTTACTAGTACTATCCAACGCTAGGTTGTGGTGTTAGTGTAGTAATTTGATATGAGACCATGAGGGGATGAAGTATATTCTGGGAATTGAAAAGAGATCCATTTGAAACAACAATAACAACATGTGGTAAAACCTAGTACTATGGCGTTTGACAATATGAGAAGCGTGGCTTATCTTCACATCTGATGACAAAGTTGACAACCAGACCCATCCACGATTTCCATGTTTGTTTTATTTAATACATGGATGACAACATGCTCTTATCTTATCTTCCTCGATAAGATCCAATAACGTCTCCATTCGACATCCAACGTGTCGCTATTTAAGTGCTCTGCTCGTAGAATGCTCACGAATCATAGTTGAAGTAAAGCACGATCCGTGGGATGCCTAGGATATAGTCTTGCATGCCTATTAGCCACCGCAATTTTATCTATAAGAAATCATTCTGTTACGTACTATATGTCTTATATTGTGCTCAGTATATACTATTTAACAAATCAAGGCAGCATAATTGAAGACCGAGTAAGGTGAATATGTATGACAGATATAACGATGATGATAGTCCAAAAGCAGAAATCTCACATATGAATTTTTTTTTTTTTTTACATCAATCTCATATGTTGATTTTAGTAAACGTCTACTTCTTCCATCCTAAAAAGAGTCGTTCTTGATTTTTGAAAAATAACGTTAACTAATTTTATATTAAAAATATTAATATTTATAGTACACAACTAATATTATCGCACAAATCTTTAAATATAGTTTTTTAAAAATGTATTAGAGATATACATGTTGAACGTATTTTATACAAATTAAATCAAACTTACAACATGTTATATCTAAAACAATTTTTTTAGAGACGGAAGAGAGTATATAACCTGCAGGAAATTTTGGAGATATGTGTTCAAGAAAATCTTTTCCATTTTTCTTTTTGATAACACGATCGTGTATTCGGTTGGCCCTCGGGTGACAAGCGCCCCTCACGAACCTCCCTCTTCCCGGACGGGACCTGGACACACGCAGGCACGTACGCACGCAGACGAATCAGAAGCAGCGGCAGGATAATTCCTCGGTGGAAGTGGAGAGCAGAAGCTCGTGGCTAACGACAATCAAGCTAAGGGCGAGGGAGGGAATCTTGCGTTGCAGACACGAGAGAGAGACGAGACGTGTGAGACCAAAGTATCAAAACCAACCCATGCTGCCATGCATGCCGCCATCCTGCATGTTTCGCAATTTTGCGTGACAGGCCCGTCCGTCCTCACAAAAAAGAAAAATTAAAAGATTTTGTGTGGTAAGCGCAGTGGTGGATCCAGAAATCAAACCCCGTGGGGCCAACTAGTAGGAGCTGTAGGGCCAAACTATATATGCTACAGTAAGTTACCTTTAGTTTTGCAAAACCTGTGGGGCCAGGTGGCCCCACATCCACCAAGTAGATCCGCCACTGGGTAAGCGTGGATTATCTCTGGTTATTACTACCCCTATCAATTTTTCGTAAGATGTGATTAGAGACAACATGATATCCTAAACGACACTTTGAGCATTTATTTATGTCATATATTATATTATTTATATATTTTATAAATTTGTGGTATTTGGACCGCACATTTAATCACCGATCGAATTATATTAAGTTTTACAGTATATATAATAATTAAAATTGTTAGCTAAGTTACTGGTCAAAGATTTTAAAATCTGACCAACTCATGAAATCTGTGCTTGCCTTGTAAAAGAATAACGAAGAGAGTACATTAAATTAGAATCGGAAAAGGAAGAAAGAAAAAATCTGGCAAAGGGTGTAGAAGGAATTGTTGGGAAGCAGAGGGGGCCCGGTGGTAAGATAAGATAAGAAGATGCGGGAGGGGCGTATAAGGAAAAACTCTACTACTACGATGGCCGGCCGATGGCGATGTGGGCCAGCAATGGAAGAGATTCCCTTCCCATTCCCCGGACGCCGCAGCCCGCAGCCAGGAGGGAAGGGATTCAAGGGAAGCGGTCTCTGGACGCCTCTTCTTGTTGCCTGTCTGTTACGCGACGAAACGCCACTGCTTCTCTCGTCTCGTCTCCACGCACCCCACCCACCCCATCCAGATTCCGGCAGGCGGAACCGCAGAAGCGAAGCGGAGGGGAGCGGCATCTTTTCTCCACCTCCCACCCACACAAAATGACCCTTCTACCCCTCCTCCCTCCTCCCCGGGGAGGGGATCTTCTCCTCCTCCTGCTCCGGTTATAAACCCACCACCACCGAGGAGGAGGATTCCCCCCTCCTGCCCAGCCAGTCCCTCGTCGTCCCTCTCCCTCCCCCTCCCCCCAGCAGCACGCAACCAGCACCGGTCAGTACGTGTCCAGGTAGACCAACGTGCGTACGGTGGATCCCCTCCTCGGCTACCGGCGATGATGGCGCCCCGCATGGAGAAGACGGAGGAGCACCACCAGCAGCAGCAGCTGCGGGCGCTGGCGGCGCGCGCGGTGACCGACTCGCTCCGCGCGGCGGCGTCGCGCTGCTCCGCGGCCGACCGCGCCGCGCGCTTCAGGGACTGCGTCCGCAGCCTCGAGGCCGAGAAGGCCAAGATGGAGGTGTTCCGGCGGGAGCTCCCCATCAGCGTCCACCTCGTCGCCGACGGTACGTCCGTGCCACGTCTTCCTGCTTGTTCCTTCTACTGCCGCCGTACCTTGCAAGCCCTGCCGCCACCTGCGTACGGTACGGTGATCGATCCCCGTGCCGTGCCTCTCCCGTTCCTCATCCCCCGGTGCGTTCGCGCTCGCGCAGTGATCGAGTGGCTCAAGGAGGAGCTCGCGCAGCACCGCCCTCCGCCGCCTGGTCCGGCGGCCGACCTCTTGGCGTTGGATGCCGAGGCGCCGGCGGCAGAGGACGGACGGCCCGTCAAGGCGGAGGAGGCCGCCGAGGCGGAGGCGGACGCCAACGACAAGCGCAGCTGGATGAGCTCCGCGCAGCTCTGGAGCTGCGGCGGCACCACCCACGACGACAGCACCGCCAACACCAATGGCGTCGCCGCCGCCGCCCACAACAAGGTACGGAAACACCGGTGGGACTCATCAAGGAAAAATGACGTTTTTTTTTGGTGCATAAATTCGTTGTTGCTGTGCTTAGCAAAATTCACTGCTAATTCCGTAGTAGTAGGTTCATGAGTAGCTAATTCAACCCCCTTAAAAAAAACAACAACACTGGCACTTGGGTGAATTTCTTTCGACTGGGATTACTGCGAATTTATGTGGAGAGCGTGTGATATGCACGCACAGTTCTACTGTGGGCCAAAAACAGAGGAACTTTTGTACCCAGTAGGGGAATCATATGGTAGTAGTAGTACACCCCCAGTAGAAAAGGAATAATCTTTACAGCATTTTTGTTTCAAAGACAATATTTGATTTACTACTACTGCGAGTAGTATTTACAGCGGGAGAAACCCAGACTAAAAATGGGTTTGTTTTGAGACCTTTTTTTCCTCCCTTTTTTGCTACCTCATCAGCATGTTAAACATGAGTTCAAGTTCAAAGATCTCCTACTCACAACAAGACAAAGCCTAGTCTAGTTTAAATGTTTAATCTAGTCATTTTTGTTCACCCAAATTTATAGCTAAATGTGTATTTGTATATTATATAAAAGCACTAAACTTGTGAATATACATGCACGCATGTTAATTAGTACTCCGTATACTACAAACAATGTACTACTAGTACTACACCACATGCCATCTGGTAATAATAATAACATGTTCTACCAAATTCCGAAACAGCAGGTGTCCACCGCGTTCATGCCTACACTGGCTCGCCTGCCGACGTTCGCGAGGTCATCGGACGACGCGGCGGTTATTAAGCCCGCCGCCATGCCGGTCGCGGACCTGTCCCTGTCGTCCCCGCCGGTGTCGGCTGCCGCCGCTGCTCCGAGCACCACCAGCAGCGCCGTCACGGACGCAGCTGGGGCGCAGCGCCAGCACCATCACCAGCACCAGCAGCAGCAATCACAGGCGCAGCAGAGGAAGGCCAGGAGGTGCTGGTCGCCCGAGCTGCACCGCCGGTTCGTCGCCGCCCTGCAGCGGCTCGGCGGCGCGCAAGGTCAGGATCGTTGGGTTGCTCTGCTCTGCCTGTATCTGTTCCTTGATCTCGATCTCGAGTCCTCGTGCTGAATTTGTGCTGACTGTACGATCGGTGTCCCTGCTGCAGTTGCGACGCCGAAGCAGATCAGGGAGCTGATGAAGGTGGACGGGCTCACCAACGACGAGGTCAAGAGCCACCTGCAGGTAACGCAACGCAATGAAACCTGTTCTTCTTCCTCCTCCTCTTGGGCAATTCCAACTATGACATTTAAAAAAAAAAAAAATCCAGTTTTCTAATCACTCAGAGTCTCGCAGGCAGTAATTCTTTTTGTCACTGCTGCAGAAGTACAGGCTGCACACGCGGCGTGCGACGTCGGACGGCGGCGAGCAGCACGGTGCGGCGGCCGTGGGCGGGCTGTGGTCGTCATCAGCGCCGGAGCAGCAGTACGCGACGTCGCAGCACAGCACGTCGCAGTCGCAGTCGCAGTCCGGGTCGCCGCAGGGGCCCCTGCAGCTGGCGACGGTGTCGAGCAGGGCCACCGCCGGGGACAGCTGCGACGGCGGCGACGAGGCCGAGGGCGGCGCCAGGTCGGAGAGCTACGGCTGGGAGCTGCAGCAGCACGGGAGAAAGGCATCGTCGTCTTGATGATCCTTTGCTTCTCCTTGGACGAGATGGGGATCACGATTCACATCACTCACAGTCAGCAGTATAGAAGAAGATGGTGCAGCGTGTGGGTGATCACGAGGACACACTGCAGAAATGAGGCATTTTTTTTGTACAGCCCGTTGAGAGGATTCTTTTTGTTTGATAAAGAGATCAGAGGAGGATGTGATGAACTGATCTGAGTGAGGAGTTGTGTTGGCTTCGTGTTGTTGTAGGGGTTGATCTTGATCGAGAGTGTGGCATATGAGATGAGATGAGATGTTGCTATTTCTACATCCCATTGTACAATCTTGAGGCTGGATCGCATCGTCCTCATGGCATGGAGATCGATCGGTTTCGTTTTTTCGCATGTACGGAACGGGGATGAGGACTGCTAGCGTTGCTGCTGCCTGACTTGGAAATTTACATTATTGTCATCTCTGCTGTTTCTTGCAATCTGATGCAGATTCATCCATCCTGGATACCTGCCTACCGTCTTGATTGTGCTCTGATTCAATCATCCTTTGAGATTTTCTTGAGCTGCTCAACTGTAATTTGATCTTGCGTGTTTTATACGGGTCAGCAGACATTGATACCTCATGAGTCATGAGAACGATGAATGATGAGATCGGATCCGTGGCTTCCCGATCGCCGTGCAGGCCGTACTGTTTTATTCAGACGGGAACCAGGTTCCAAATCGATCACGGGGAGGCTCGCTCTTCTGGATTTCTCTTCACGTCGTCCTCAATCATTTATTTATCTTTTTTTTTTAATCAAAAGGATTGCATTCTTCATCAATTACTACTGATTAGAGGTCCCTAATTTTTGGAGGCCCACCGCGCAGTCTATGGGCATGCATTTCGCTCATTTGTCTACGAGACATGACAAATAATTGCCAATCTTTAAATTTCATTTGCATCATATTTGCTCAACACACATTGAATCCCTCTAGTCATACAGTTCTCCACCTTTATATAAAAAACAATGAGATGTAAGATGGATGCTACTCCGTCATTTTGTTTATAGTGTTTGTTCCTCTTTTAATTTAGATATTACGTTTTTACCCCCAAAAAATGTATGATAGTTCCATCTCATTGATTCTTTCGATGCCCTAAACAAGCTATATATTCATCATGATTCTGATGTACACACATTCTCATTTGCATATTGTTAATTTGTCCAAGATACTACCAAAACGTCTATGTAAAAAAAAAAAAAAAAAAGGCGTCTAAGGTGAGCAACACCACCTCATTTAGGCATTTTTTCGCATCATAGAGGTTTGTGCTCAAATTTTGTATGAAAGTATGATAACTTAAAGATGAAATAAAAGATGAAGTATTGCAGATACTACCGGAATAATGTCTACTTTTTAATGCTAAATTTCTATGTAATATTATAAATATTGATATTTTTGTATATTCGATCAAATTTTAAGATCGGTTGATTCCTCCAAAATACAAAATGTGCATTATTTTGGGAGGAAGAGAGTACGAAGTAGTATGCTAGTTTTCCTTTATTCAGCAGTCCCTTTAAATGCATTTTTGTTGTTTTATGCATAAAAAAAAAATCCCTCCATTCATTTATTGGAGTCATCTTATCGAAAAAATTTCTCCAAGAGTCGGAGTCGCCTAAGTTAGGGACCACCGTTTTCATATCTTCCCAAATACATGCATCTCCTCTCATTGGCCTAATTAATACAACCGTCTCACATGCGGCTCCTCTCACTAGTGGAATTAATTCAATTATCTGCATGTGCTACCCCTTCTTAGTCACTGAACATGACCCTAAAATGACTCTGATAAATAGATGGAGGGAGTATAAACGTATAGGCACACCTGAGCCGCCATTTGTCTAGAACCTAGCCTTTTTTTTGAAAAACATTGAACAAAGCATGTGAGCCATTTAAAAATGATATATTTCAGATTGTTTTTTGGGGCAAGACACGTTGAGAGAGTTAGTTTGACTAGGATCGGGCTTGCCTACCTGCAAGTCCACCAAAGTTATGGAATGTCGCCAATCTGACTAATTTTGACTGCCTTTGTTTCATTTTTTAAGTTTAAATTTAAAAGAGAACCACGTAAACTGCTGGCCGTCCGATCTGATCAGCAGCCGTTGGATGAGCCAGCCCTCGCACCCCACCACTCTTTGTCCCCTCTCACAACCGCCGCCGCCGACGCCGAGAGCCAACTCCCACACGCCGAGGCCAACACCCACCCGGCGAACCCGAATACTCTAACCAACCCACACCTGAGCGCGCGTCCAGAGGCATCCAGAGCCCTCCTGCCGTCAGCACTCCTCCTGTGCCGGCTCCCGAGTCCTGGCGAGGCGGCAACCCGGCCCCTGCCCCCGCCCCCCCCCCCTGCCCCGCACGGCCGCGCCGGCGGCCGGTGACCCAGCCAGGCGGCCACCGTGGTCCCCGCCTCCCGGTCGCCCAGGCAGCCAGGCCCCCGGCGCCCCCCCACTCTGGCAGGTCCGCAGGTGGCAGCAGCCAGCGGCAGGCAGGTGAGAAGGGTGTTGACTCATTTGCATTGTTATAGGCAAAGGAACCATAGGGAAAAAAAAAACATCAGCAGTCAAGAGTAATAGACTTTAAAGTAGTAGATATCATCTGAACCAAGTGTAACTCGACCAATGCTGAAGCAGTGCTAGCAATTTTTTTGGGGGTAAATTACAGCATGTAGTTGGTACATGAAATTAAGAACTACAGTGGTACAGATTTGAGAGGGGATGCAGTGCTAGTTGCTCCCTACTCCCTACTCCCTATCATGGATTTCCATTGTTTATTGAATCTTAAGTTTTCAATTGCAACATTTCATATCTTAATCTTAGGACAGGTTACAGAAATTAGAACACTAGAATGGAAAGATACTATGGATCAAAGAGTAATGCTGGAACTAAATAGAGCCGGGTTGAGCAAAAAAAAAAAAAAAAAAAAAAAAAAAGAAAAAAAAAAAGACCGCGTTTCTATCTCTATTGTTTGAGCCTATTGTTTCAGCTCTTTGAACCAATAGCGCTATTCTACGGCTAGTAAGATTTCGAGCCTTATATTAGTTAGCCTGGGATGCAGCCCGTTTCTGGATCCGCCACTGGCTGGGATGAGGGAGGTGGTGACCGTGCAGGTCGGCGGCTTCGTGAACTTCGTCGGCTCCCACTTTTGGAACTTCCAGGTGATTAGTTACTCGGTTCGCTGGGAAATCCTTCCTTCCCTGAGTCCTTGCACTCGCTGTGCCTGAGCTCGATGATGCCTCTGTAATTTACCTTCTTGTTCCACTCCGCAGGATGAGCTGCTTGGGCTTGCTGACGACCCTGGTGCAGACCCGGTATTCGCGGCCGCCGCGCTGGACATGGACGTCCTGTACCGTGCTGGCGAGACACACCAGGTAGTTGAGGCTCTCACTCCCTTGGGCACCTTTTTTTTTTCCCCTTAAGTGGTGGTTTGGTTATTTCAGTGTTCATTCACTGACACTGCTCGACTTGTTCAGGGCGTTGCCACCTACTGCCCTCGCTTGGTATCAGTCGGTTCTCGAGGTAATTGGTTGATTGACCATGTTCTTCCTTTGTTCACTTTGTGTGTTGCTTTGTTTCTGGTGGTGTAAATAACGTGGTGGTGACATTTGCAGGGTCTCTTGGCTCGTTAAGTTCCTCTGGTACTCTAGGTTCGAGCAGAGCTACTGCAGATCAGCCCAACATCTTCACATGGCAAGTGATGTTCTAACTTCTATCACTTGTACAATTTACTTCTATGTTTCATTTTTCTCCTTACTATACTCTTCATGCACGTTTATGAGCTGAAGATGATTAGGCAGTTGTTTGGTTTTGTTTTGGGTTGTTTGAGCAATGAGGCTAAAAATGCACTAACTGCAGACTAAAGCTTTACATGTGTATGTCTAGCTGCTTATAGTTCTGATAAATAGACAAAGTCAGCTGGTCATAAAATTTTACTCCATCCGTTCTAAATTGTAAGTTGTAAGTCGTCTTGGCTTTTCTTGGTTCTAACTTTTGCTATACACCTAAATGTATACTATCTAGGCACGTAGTAAAAACTATGTATCTAGAAAAACCAAAACAATTTACAAGTTAGAACAAGGGGAGTAGAAAACTGTTGGTGCAGTGCCAGAAGAAACAATCGACAAGTCTTAGCCTCTTAATAATACTATAATTCTCGAGTTCTCTAATGATGCATTCCATACACTCATCCTGCTGCTTGAGAATTGCTTCATGACATCTGCATGTTCATGGAAATGCATTGCATACACTCATCCAACTGCTTGATGACATCTGCCTATTCTTGGAAAATCGTCCAACTTTTGCCTTTTTTATAGAATTCAAGGGCACATGCCCTGGCCTTTCAATTAAAATCAAAAGACCATATGCCCATTACAGCACAGAGTTTAAAGACCACCACACCCAGCTCTAGCCGGAAACCTGGGCACCTTTCACCTTGCAGCAATAACAGAACCCAGAAAACAGCC
The DNA here is from genome assembly GCA_015844335.1 of Chrysopogon serrulatus. NCBI lineage: Eukaryota > Viridiplantae > Streptophyta > Magnoliopsida > Poales > Poaceae > Chrysopogon > Chrysopogon serrulatus. The sequence goes on along the minus strand of JADLZL010003678.1, from coordinate 201,098 downwards.
TTAAAAGAGACGCTGATAACAGAAAAAAAAAAAAAACAGAACCTGGAGCACAACTTACCAGCCGAAACAGCTACTACTCTATCTCCAAGGAAACGTTGAAGGAACGCCACCAAGATGCTGAAGAAACCTTCTCTGCACCAGTCATATCTTCATCAGTAGACTCACCCCAATCAGGAACATCTTCAGCTTCACCACGGTGGAACTTCAGGCAGTCTCCCTGGTTACATTGGGTAACCACAACACCATCTTTGCCGCAGCCTTGATCTTCCCCATTTTAACCTTCAGTAGCTCTTTTCTCTCTGAAGGGTACAAAACTATCCAGTTCTGCAAAAGCCCATGATCAAGAAACTGTTCTTTTTGTACAATTGCTGCTATGAGATGTATGTTAGTGTAGTGATGATTTAAGTCTGAGTGATGAGAGAGCACGAATCTGTAACATAATATGATAGGAGCCTGAATCTTATGATAACTGGTCCCAATTGTTGCAGGTCTGGAAATGTAACAAAATCAGTAGCAAAACCTCATGAGTGGAACTTGTTCCTACAAAGCTTATCTGAAGAAGAACAGAACCCAAGCTCTAGCAATGGCCGAAGCAATGCCAGAGAAAATGTTGAAGATAAGGACCTGGTCGAAAGTCTTGAGAATGGAGTCAAATTTTGGACTGATTATTCTAAAGTTCAGTATCACCCTCAGAGCTTGTATGAGTTGTATGGATCATGGACTGACTTTGACAAGTTTGATAACTACGGGGCTGCAAAGGAGGTGGTTTCAGAATGGTCTCAAATGGAGGAGATGAATGAGAGGCTAAGGTTTTTTGTTGAAGAATGCGACCATATCCAGGTCTAGTATTTTTACAGCAAACTATCAATGCAGTTTGTTATTTGTACTATGGGCTGTGTTTGCTTACACATTTAGTGAATTTGTAGAACTTTTTATCTCCTTTTCCGTTGAGGTCTCAACTTTTGAAATTGTTTATCTTGATTTACTACAGGGTATCCAGTTTCTTGTGGATGATTCTGGAGGCTTTGCCAGTGTAGCTGCACAGTTTTTGGAGAGTATTGCTGATGATTACACAAATACGCCTGTATTGCTGTATTGTGTGCGGAATCCAGTCTCCTATGGGTCTTCCAGAAATCAGCGTGAAACCATCATAAGATCTTTGCATGATGCTGTGTCATTTTCGAAACTTTCATACTCCTGCAATCTGATGGTACCAATAGGACTGCCTTCTCTGAGTATGCTCCCGATTGCTTATAATCTTTTACATAGACTGCCATATAACTTGTGATTCTCTTATCCCTTCTTCACTGTAGCATGTTTGTATGTGGAAATCCTTATAATTCTACTAAATATACAGTAAAAACTTGTGATCCTTTTCAGTAATTTGAGGCTTCTTTCAGCAGTGCTTGGACCAGACCTTAGTTTTGCAAATGTTTCATTTCCTGATCTTTGATCATAAGCCAAATAAACAGTCATATGTTGCATCCTTTACCTTGGTCAACTCACACACACCTACTGTTGGTGAGCAATGCTCATTCTGTTATAACTCATATACACCTATTGTCAGCATGCCTATCACTGTCACATTGTTTATACAGAATTGTTTGTACCTTTTGGGAAAGCTTCTTGATATGTGTCCCTCTAACAGTGTTTCCTTTTGACTTTGGCTCTTCAGGTTACTTGTCACCTTTGCTTTCTATAAAAGATGAGAAACACTTCCACTCCAGTGCCATTTGTGCAGCAGCAATACATTCGTTATCTGTTCCATTTAGGCTACAACATGTGGGCCCGGCCTCAGATTCGGCTCATTCATCTGGTAAGCTTGATATCGGTGAGCTAGTGCACATATTATCTGATCAAGGCAGGCAGAACATGATCACAGCGCTGGACGTAGCAATGCCTGCCCCTTCTTTGACAGGTACACAGACACAAGGAATGTCCTGCTTGGTCGAATCTGAATAAAAAATGATCTCGTTTGCTGACTCTTCATTCCTAATTTCCAGATAGAAAAGATCTGAGGAACATACAGAGGAGCTTGCATTCTCTGACCCCTGAAATCAGCGATGAGGATGAAGATCCTTATGCTGTTGAATCCTTGGTGGTTCATGGAGCTCTAGATGCAGGTTTGCTATCTTCTTCCATAGTATCAGTTTTATTTGTACCATTTATTACTCTGCTAGATTTTGCTTTGTAAATAAAAACTTTATTAGCAGACATTTTGCAATTGGCTAACTTTAGCTAACTTTAGGCTGTACAAAGTAAAGTGAAGTTGGCTAACCTACATTCTGTTGATAATACAGGCGGGAAAAGAGCTTCAATATCCCAGGTGAAGGACTCCATCTGTTCAGCTCTGGAAGGCAGGGCGACAAAACCAAAGTTCTCCCATCTCTCAGTATCACCATGCCCCCTTCCAATCCCACTCCCATTCCCGTCAATCTTCAGCGGCAGAGTAGGCCAGCAGGGTGAGATCCTCAGCGACAACCACCCAGAAGGAACCCGACCAAAGGGTTCGCTCGACGTAATCTCAGTGCCGATGGCAGCACGCCTGAGGTCAAGCAGCGCCATAGTGCCTTTCATCGAGAGGAGGTCGACCAGCCTCCAGAGGCTCGGCGTCGCCAGGGGTTCGCTGGGCTCGCAGGTCCTCCGCGACTGGGGCTTTGGGAAGGAGGAGGTCGAGGACATGGGCGAGCACCTTGCAAAGTTGCTGCGCCCATTTTACCCGGAAATGGATCTGACGTCGGATTCTGATGATTAGGTTTCACTGTCTGTGAGTGTATCGTATCACAGGAAGATAAGTTCAAGTTTTGGTCTGTGGAAACTAGTAGCAACTGTGATGTAGCTGGCGTGAAATGCCATGCTGCGATGCATTCCTCTGGTCTGTGTTAAAGGGATGCAGAGCACTGGGAGTAGAGCGGCTCTGAAATATGACCATGTATATTTATGTATCTTTTGAGCAAACTGGAAATGAGATTGAGGGCTCGGCATGTGATGCACGTGCATTTGTGTAGTAGTACTAACATTCTGCAATGTTTCAGCTCTGAATTCTGAAGCAGAGGCTTCGGATCTGTGCTCTATATGCAAGGCTGCAATCCGCGGCAGACGAAACTGGAGTCAGGCGTTTCTAGTCTGAAATGTTTCCTCTGTTCGTTTTCAACTTGGTCAAGCATCAGTCTGAACTGTGTATTTGGCTGTTTTTCGCCAAGTGAATACTTAACGGTCATCCGTCAGCAGTTTATGTGAACAGAAATTATGTCCAGTCCATCTGAAAAACAACACTAGTTAACTCGAGAAGGCGCATTTTTCAATTTAATCTTCATATCATTAATCCAGACAAAAACGAAGGTGTTGCAAGCAAGCGCTCAAGCCCGTCCATTGAGATCATACCGATACTGTATATGAGAGGAACAGTGATAGAGAGTCCATGCTTTTTATTCAGGACAATAATAATGAAAAAGGAGATCGGCTAGGTACCTGATCTGGATCTTGCTTGTCTGAAACACCAGATCGAAGAATGTTGCGACCATGCGCATGTGTGCACGCGATGCACTGACTGAACAAATTCATGCACACGACAACAGCAGAGAGGGTTTACATGACATATTCGAGGAATCAATTATGGCACCACTACCATACAAAAATTCAGGGAACCCCAACATGCAAGAATGTTGCTGCATTTGCTCTATTGTTCTGATCGATCGCGTTTTTGTTATCCTTTTTTTTTTGTGTTTTTTTGTACTTTCATGAAACATTTCTTTCGCCTTTGCCATAGCTCGTCACTCTGCTTGCTCAAAGGCGTGGGATCTACAAGTTGGAGATATAAAAGGTATCCCCGCCGAATGTGCTTCGGTTGGACCACTATTTTCTGTTATAACTAATTCTATGAAACCTATCTAAGAGTAATGAATTTATGTGATTTATTATCAAATTATCTTGAAGACAATTCTGAATTGTCATTTTTTAAAGCTAAATACTATCAAATTATGGATAGCAACGTTTTCCGAAAGATTCCTTGATATCGTCCAAAATATAAACCATCCCCGCTAGATCTCTTCTAATCAATTTAGGATATATAGATAGATGTAGCAAGTTACCTAAAACTGGTCTTATGTATTTATTTCTTTATTAGGGGTAGAGGAGGGGTTTTCTCTTTTATTTAGGAGAAATGATGCTTCCTTTAAGAGATCTTTTACGAATTATAGATATAGGAGGTGCCCCATCTCCTAAAATGCAACTTTTATCTATAGAAGATCGGGTAGGATATCGGGTGGAGATGCTACTTTTTAGCTACAGAAGATCGGGTAGGATATTGGGTGGAGATGCTACTTTTTAGCTACAGAAGATAGCTACAGAAGATTGAATAGGATATCTGATGGAGTCGCTACTTTTTAGCTATAGAAGATTGGATATCTGATGAAGTTGCACATGGTTTTAGTTAGAGCACACAATACTCCAATCCCACAGGTACCCAAGAGATTAAGCCTAGCTTAACAAAAAAAAAAAAACTAACATGGTACCTCATGTTTTATATCTAAAATTCTAAGTTCCTAAAGAAAAATGTCTTATGATTTGGAATGGATGGAAAGACAATATAGGGCCACCCGCCGCTTCTTGCCAGAAGAACTTTCGAAGTGGAACCAGATGGAGGGGCAGTAGAGTAATAAACTTGTAGCACGTTGTTTTGAATCTTAATAGGAGTTTTTTGTTTTTTGTTTTTTTTCTTCATAACAGAGTTCAAAAAATCATGATGTATGTGCAACCAAGAAAAACTTTTTATACCTATAATACAAGCAGGTTAGAATTGTTGTTATTAGAGTGTACAGTAACTCTCAGGTCCCCTGGCACTACTCTAACTTAGGGCTTGTTGGTCCATCGGTGCTAATTAATTGTTAGCTATAAAATTATCACTAGTACATCGATCCAAACACCCTAGCTAGCTAATAGTAAAACTAATAGTAGTTCGATATAAGTTACCTAGCTAATAAAATGTTATTACCCCTCTAAACAACGAAGCTCAACTAACAGATCACTTATTTTTCTTGATAAAAAGTTATTAGCACTAAAAGATCAATCATCGATCATAGCCTTGCCAAGAGATTAGGCCTATCTTCTTAATTAGCCTAAATGACTAACAAGATGATTATACTTACATAAAAAGGGCAATCTCTTCTCTCCCTGCATGTTCCCCCAAGAACTTTTGACGTGGGGCCGGGGTAATTGAACCGGACGATCACAAATTCAAAGTGGACAATGACAACGGGCCTGTCTACTGAACACTCGAGCATTTTAAAAGGATCTGACACCCGAGTGTCAGAAAACAAAAAAGCACACACTCGATTTTATGGTCAAAACGAAATCGAAAGTGAAGGAAGCACACCGTTCACTCGAATCACAGAAAACCAGATTCCAAACCAAAAAAAGAAAATACACAGATTTTTCTATGCAAGTCAAATAGGCAGACTTTAAAAAAAACACAAAGCAAGAAATACAGATTACACATATTTTTTTCTATGGAAGGCAAATTAGCAGAATAACAAATCATTAAAACAAAGCAAGAAAAACAAATTAAACATAAACTCAAGACAAATCAACAAATCAAGAAACCCAAATGAAACAGATGTTTTCTATACATGTCAAATTGGCGCATAAATCGATCAAAATAACAAAGAAAGAAAAAAAACAGATTAAACAGATTTTTTCTATGGAAAGAAAATTTCAGATATAAAAACAAAGCAAAAAAAACAAAAACAACAATAATTCATGACTAATCTTCAATTTACACCTCAAAAAGAAGAAATTTACACTAAACCCAAAGAATGTAAATATGATATAAACAAACTATAAGAAGAACAATAACATACTACAACTGTAAAGTTACCTCCTAAATAAACATCTGAGAATAAGCCAATTAGGAAAGGAGCTAAATACTATGAAATAATATTAATATTGAAAATAGAGATAAACTGATCAAGATTAGAGAGCAGAGAGAAATATATTACAACAAACGTAAGCAATATATATGACGAAGTTCAACTATTACAATAATATATTATTGAAACCGAGGTCCAAACCAACATATAAGACACAAACTTAAAGGTTCTGACAATAGACATAATATAAAGACTTGGAATTAAACAAACTTAAAGCAGCATTCTTGAAAAGGGTAATCATAACGTCAGAATAGCCTGTTGTTTCTTGGGAGCAATCCAATCAGAATCAACAGTCCCGTACCAGTCATCTGGCTTCTCCGTCCGGGGTTATATTCAAAACACGGTACAGGGTCATTAGCTGATCTTCAACAGTCCATGAACGTCCAGCCATCATATTAGCATCAGCTTCATCGATGACAAGCACACAAACAGTCCCATCGTGCGGATCCAGAACAAACTTGTAGACGGACAGAAAATCTCTTCCTCGGTTCTCCCTAACAGCACGAGAAACCAACTTAACACTGCTCAGCCCTTTAGCAGCCATGAGGCGAGATTGCATTCCAGGAACTAAATCTAAATAATCAGCAACAAACATAGACACAGCTGCATTGGGCAAGGTGAATGGGACTGCAGAATCAGGATAGATTGAATTTTTGACAGAAATCACCTAAAAAAAGAAAGATGAAAAAACAGTTAGAAATCTAAAATTACTAGATACTACTATAAGCAGAAGTACATATAAATTTACAGTATTAAAACATTAATATTACACCAAACATATAACAGTAAATTATAACTAGATACACTGTATGTACATAATAAGAAAAGTAAAACAAACATTACGATAAGTACAAGATAAAGAAGCTTTACAGAAACAATAATAGCAAGAGAGATACCTTGATCCTTACTGAAATATAGCGAAACTCTTTGTCATACTCCTTTCTCAAGAAAGACTTTTTAACTTCACAAAAGAAAACACCCAAGTGACATCCACTTGGATCTTAATACCATAGCAACGACCAAGAAGATCGAAATCACCGCTAAAATATAAACTAGACCATCACCCTCATCAAGACACAACTTGAAATTCTTAACAAATTTGTCCAAAGAGATATGCTTCAAAGCACGACAGACAACCATCACTTTATCAGCATCAGATTTATTAATTAATTTAACTGCCATCAAACGATCTTGATCACCAAAGATTCAAACCAAGAATCTCCATCACATAGCTAGAAACTTCCCTCTCGCACCATGGTAGAACTCATCTAATTTGAAGAAAAAATAAGATAATTAATAATGAGGATAACTGAATAATAATATCAGAATATACTACAAGTATTGATATTAGCTAACACAGAACAAAAATTCTTAATAATAAAACAAAAAATATGCAGATAACCTATAGATAACATACAGATCATGATTATTTGATAGAGACCTAGAGGATTTAAAGAAGAATACATACAATTAATTAGGGTTTGAAGGAATACAAGTGCATGCTTTGAAGTATACAATAACATACCACAGATAAATGAAGCAAAATCATTCACAGAATATAAATAAAAATAGATCTAGAAAAAAGAAGATGTATAATAGAACTACCAATGCCAAATACATCAATCTAACCAATCCCAGATACACAAATAATATTATATCTGCGAATAAGTAGATATATAATACAACAAGAAGTTCAAATAGCATAAAGACACATACACATGGTGATGCTAGATGCAAGACAAACCAGGACAGACAAATCGTTTAATATGTACTTACAGAAACCTACCTTCAATGAGAAGAAACAAAGGCACAACAAATGAAATAGAAAGATAGGACACAAGAAATGGAGAAAGAACGGAGAGGGAGATGGAGAGGAAGGAATGCAAAGAAAGAACAGAAACGTACCTTGAATGAGAACACAGAAACGCAGAACACCAGAAGAGAAAGATAGGACGCAAGAAATGGAGAGACGAAGGGGAGAGGGAGAGGGAGAGACATAAATAGAAAGAGAGAAACGGAAAGGGAGAAAAAGAAGGCAGGGCAAGGGATGCGAGTGGGTGGGCGGGGTCGTGATAAATGGGAGTAACTGCAGCCAGTGACAACGTTGCAGTTATTACCCCCAACAAACCAAACCAAGAGACACCGGAAACAACGATAAAAGGCAACCAAAAAAAGAAAAAAGAAAAAAGGCCCATCAGTGACAAATAAAAGCCCAAAATTAGGAAAACAAAAAAAGCCCATAAAAAGGCCATCCGAAAGCCCAATAAAACAAGAAACAGAGAGAAAGACAGAAAATGACGGAATCAGAAGGAGGCCAAGAAACAAAGAAACAAAATAAAGCCCACTTACAGGCCTTACCTAAAGCCCAAGACAAGGGCAAAAAAGGAAAGAGGAATAAAGACACAATCTAAACCTACAAACCGGTAAACCACACGGCCGCCAGAACAAAGTAAATACTAGATCGAAGACAAAGAAAAGAAGGAACGACAGCCAGAATTCCAAGATGGAGGATGAGGACCATCAAGAGGAGCAGACTGAAGGAAACGGATCATCAAGAATTCAACAAACAAACCAAGTAAGATAGATTACTTATCTTAGCACAAACTTTGAATCACTTAATTCATTGGAAGCCATCATCACATATTAGCATCCACAAACATATTTTAACAGTTAAACTCCATGTTCCATGTATGAATCCAATTCAAACCTGACAAAAAAGAGTAAATTATTCACAGGAGGACATTACAAGGACTTACACAAGCATGGAGAAAGGGAAACAACAAATGCGGGCACCAGAAACCAATCAGTTCATATGGAACACAGAATACTATTGGTCAGGAAGCTACACTGATCTAATCATGGACCAGATAAGGAACTCACAGGAAGAGCAAATCATACAAACAATCCATCAGGTACAGCTATATACATGCATGATACTTCAAATTACACCATATAAAAAACAAAAATTACAGCTAAACAGACCAAGTAAAACAAGATTTAGATTAATATAAATCAAACTAATTTCATTATCTACAGGATCAGCGAGGGCCATACACATCATTACTACTTGGAGGGATCAACAAAGGACGCATGGTAATAATACAAATTCAAAATAGACTACTAGTAACTAAAACATATGGTAAGACATCATACCGACAATGGTACGATAAATGAAATGCTAAACACAGGGAGGCAAATCACACTACCAGGCAACAACATTGCATCGTGGCTTGATAATGAGGTAATCAGAAATTCAAATTAAAATCAAATCTATGTTCCAACACATAAAGATAAGAAACAACATGATAAACTGAAATCTTACTGCTGCATAATCAAAATACTCCAGGTTGATGATACAAACTTTAGGAGCTTCAATGACTACAACTGGGAATACTGCAGACAAGATCAAGATCAAGGGGTAAGACATATGTACGAATTCATCGATAGATTAAAATAGTAAAAAAAGTAATAAAGAACTTAACTTCTTCATACAATTGTTACAGGATGGAGGCCTACAAAGAGAAAACAATGTTAGGAGAGAACTACAATTGGAGAATAGACATATTCAAAGATTGGAATGTTGAAGAGGTGAGCAAACACATAAAAATTTAAAGGCAACATAGAGAATGAAATGTAAACATCATAATTGATACATGATCCATGCAGGAGAACATACAAGGTGGCTGCACATTTAAAAGTAGTAACAGCAGGGCAGAAGAAGAAAATCAAATAATTAAAGCATCTTCATATAGCATGGACCAAGCAAACTTAAATGAAAGAGGAAGCGTATAAACATGATGAACAGAACAAAGATGACAAAGTGATGAAATCATGACGAAACAGGATATTGATGCATTCATGCGGTCGAGCAACAAGCAAAGAAAAAGAGGAAACAATACGATACAAACAGCAGATACACTCCTCAGATGGGAATGCAATTTAAAAGCCGTGAAGATGCCCATCATTTCTTCCACTTTTACGCATTTTTAGCAGGATTTTAGATTGTAAATGCGCATGTTGTCAGAACAACAAGCCAAAAGAGGAAAGGTGAAATATTCAAGGTAGAGATGAAATGCCAATGCTATGGGAAACCAAAGAAGAAGCAAATCAAGGCAGTTGATGAAGAAGAAATAGTAATGGAGCAGAACACAAAGGAGAAAGGGCCAAAAAGAAAGACAAATGTCCAAGTCAAAACAGACTGCCTAGTGGTCATGATGGTCAAGGAGGAAAATGGAATATGGGAAGTCAAGAGATTAGAACTAGACCATAATCATCCACTCTATCCAGACCAAAGAGAACAGCTATTTAGTGGACACAAGTACATGACAGAGATGGAAAAATGAATAATTAGAACACTAAATGATAACAACATCCCAACAAGAAAGATGATATCCATCTTATCCTATTTGAGGGGAGGAGTGACAAAGACTACCGTACAAGAAGAAAGATGTGGCAAATTTCAGAACAAAGCTAAACAGAATCATCACTGGATCAGATATGAGACAAGCATTGAACTACTTCACAGATAAGAAAAGTAAGGACCCAAGCTTCTTCTTCAAATTTGATGTAGATGAAGAGCTCAGAGTTAAAAACTTGTTTTGGAGAGATGCAGACTCACTCAAATACTATGCTGAATATGGAGATTGTGTGAGCTTTGACACCACATATATGACAAACAAATACAATCTACCATTTGCACCTTTCGTTGGTGTAACAGGACATGGACATACCTGCTTATTTGGCTGTGCATTCACCAGTGATGAAACTGCAGAGACTTTCAGATGGGTCTTCGAAACATTCATTGAAGCAATGGGTGGAAAGCATCCTAAAACCATAATAACAGATCAAGACGCAGCCATGAAGGCAGCTATAAGAGACCTATTCCCTGACACTAAACATAGGAATTGCTTATTCCACATAAAGACAAAATGCTACAACAAGAATTTGAAATGCTTTGCAGTAAATGATGAATTACCAGAAGAGTTCGAAGATATGGTTGACAACTGCCTGACAATACAAGAGTTTGAGAACCTATGGACAAAGATGATTTCAGATTACAAGCTGGAAAACAACAAGTATTTCAACAAGATGTGGGAAATGAGAGAGAGATTCATACCAGTCTACTTCAAAAATGATTTCTTCCCATTCTTACAAAGCACAGGAAGAAGTGAGGGCACCAATTCTAGGTTCAAAGATAATATCGGACCAACATACAGCATCACAAGTTTCCTAAAGGAGTACCAAAGAATAATAGATACAATCAACATGGCTGAGGATAGAGAAGACATGGTAAACTTACAGAAAACACCCAAGCAGTTGGAATTTGGATACAGCATAGAACAACAAGCAATGCAAATATACAACAGGCAAATTTTCAGCAAATTCATGTCACAATTGAGAGCTACAACAAGACTTACATACAAAGAGATGGCAGAAAAAGGACAATATGAAGTATGGGAGAGGACAAATCAAGTGCACAAGAAACGTAGAATAAGGAAGTATATAGTGCTCACTGACCAGAATGAAGGATCAGAAGATTATACCTGCATATGCTCCAAATTCAACAAGGATGGAATCTTGTGCTCCCATATACTAAAAATACTAGTAGAAACAGAAGTAAATCAGATACCTGAGAAATACATAATAGACAGGTGGAGGAAAAAAGAAAGAAAAATGCACCTCAATAAGATAGCATCAGATACAAGGACGGATGAAATTCTCAGATTCAATGCCCTGTCAAGGAGTGCAGCAGAGTTAAATTCAACAGCATCAAAAACTGAAGAAACCATGGAATATCTACTAGAGGAATTCTTAAAGATTAAAAAGAACCTTGAGATCATGCTAGCACCAAAGAATGTAGAAACAACAAGTTATCACAAAGAAAGACCTGAAGTGTCGGGAGAACCAATACAAGATACGCATGAAGAACAAATGGTGACCGCAGAACCTTCGGATGATGGGCCAAGCATACAAGACCCACTCACCATAACAAAGAAAAAAGGAAGACCAGAGAAGCCAAAAAGATGGAAAACTAAGGTGGAGCTTGAAAGAGAGAAAATGAAAGAAACAAAGAAGAAAAAAATAGAAAAAAAGCAACTACATCAATTAAGACAAAAAACTTATCAAAAATATATAAGTCTAAAAGTGTTCAAGTAAAACTACATTTGCTTGTTACAGTGTTGAACTAAAAATATATTTGATTACAGGTCCTAAAGGAAAAAAAGAACAAGAAGCGTAAGACAGAGCACGTGGATAAGGACTTTCACGAAAAAAAGCTCAAAATCAAGATGAAGGATTCCAAAAGAAGAAAAGGGTGAAATCAAAAAGGATTGCAAAAAACTATTACATAGAACCATGTTATACACATTGATGTACCAGCGAGCATTAAAGTTTTAAATTCGATTACAGGAACCACTGCTGATTAAAAGGTGTAGCCTATTACATGAGCAAGATTATGCATACATGACACTATCATCTTGAGCAAAGAAAGAGAGAAGATTTATACAGCACTGTATCTACATATAAGCAGTAGACCGAGATCGCAGAAGCATCTTAGGCAAAATATCTATTCATCTTCAGTATTCTATGAAATTTAAAATCAGAAAAACAAATTATTATAATATTATATTAACAACAAGAGTCGAAACAACATAAAGGAAAAAAACTGGAGAAACATACCACAAACTTGAAACTAGTCACAAGATCTTTACGTCCCGAATTTTAGGAGGAAACAAGAGCTCATTAGCATACTTGATCCCGATATTAGGAATATCGATGACTTGAAGAGATTAAATAGAGATGACCGAGGCGATTTCCAATTCTCAAGGAACATCATAACATACACTCCAGAATCACATCTACAGTAAATAAAATCTTATATAAATGACACTAAATAAAAAAGAAAAAATAGAAATTGAACAGAAACAAAACCTACTGATTCATAGCAGGCGACGAGGAACATAAGGGTAAATGAGTTTATAATCTTGAAAATTCATTGGAACCTTTAGAACTCTGTTCCACCAAGTATTTGAAATTTTGAATCTACAGCCAATGAAAATGACAAAAACAAAATAATTTTAGCCTACTATATACAAAGAATTTCTGCATTAAGTAAAAAAAGCAAAAAAATTACCAATTTATCTCTAACTTCAGTTTGGTATTCAGACTCCAACTCAAAGTAAGAATCCAGAACACAAAAGATAGGTCTTTGATATCAACCACAAAAACAAACCAAAGGATCTTGATAGAAACATGGAAAATACAACTAGCAATAAAATTAATGAAATTGTTAGGTGACTGGGTATTGTTAGATATAGAAGATATATCCAACAATAATAATTAAAGCAAAAAACATTACCAAATCGACCGATGAACAGTCGATTCTTAGAAGAACGAGTCAAGGCTTTAATCATAATATCTTCACCGGCATCATCAACATCTTTTAACAGTTGATCCTTCATAGTTAAACAATATAGGAAAGAATATAAATGACAAAGAAAAGGAGATAAAAAAAGAAACAAAAAAGTATATCACTTACAAGAACAACACTTGAGAAGAAAAAATGGCTTTTTGAAATATCGATGGCCATTAGGCTGAAAATAAAGATAGTAACAAAATGTAGCTATAACAAAGTTGTTGACGACACCACCAGGCTTCAGAGATTCTCCAACGCACCAGAAAGTGCAACGAACTCCAGAAAAATTAATTGCATCTTCACTGAATCAATAGTAAATGAATAGAAATATAACATTAGAAAATACAAAACGTAATTACAAGCAGCAAAACAAAAATTATATAGAACAAGAACACATACCCACTGTGTCTAGATGAAGCCAAATGACAAATAGCCTTGTAATTCAAGATCTGAGACTTATTGACATTGAACAATGACTTCTGCATCTCAAATTCATCACCTAGAACAGAACTTGGCCTAACAAACCTCCGAGGACCATGAATAGGAACCTTGCCACCAGTAGAAGAATTTCTCATCTTGTAACCAGACTCGACTTCCAAAGAAATACATTGGGAGACAGAGAAGGATAACCATGAGTCTTGGATAGAGATTTCTCGAGAAGAAACTAAACCGAACTGAAATTCTCGCAAGTTATTATTATAAGCGACTTGGACTTTTGACCAAGCACCTTAAGCTTCCGAGATAGAGTCCTTGAACCAAGAACAATAACCTCGGGAGAAGAAAACTAAAACTTATTGCAAAAGAAAAAAAAGTATATCAAAACAAAAACTAATATATAACATGAGTAAGATTACAAATTGAATTAAAACAACCAACAAATTTGGAGCTTCAGACTTTAGGCCAACCACCTTAAGATTCTCGAGATCGAGTCCTTGAACCAATAACAATATCCCGAGGAGAAGAAATCTACAACTCATTGCAAAAGAAAAAAAAAGTATATCAAAACAAGAACTAATCTATAAAATAAATAAGAGTACAAATTAAATTAAAACAACTAACAAATTTAGAAATACTAACATTAGCACGAGAAGAAGCCGGTTTAGATGAAGATTTAAACTGAGAAGTGCAAGGAATCTTATTCGACATTTGGAGTAATGTTAGGAGACTCATCATCAGAAAAAGGGAGAGTTTGCATAACAATACCATCCCGAAAATAAAAATTAATCAACAGACTAAAGAGAATACGATTAAAAAAAAACCGACAAACAACAACTAAAGGAAAAACATAAACTCATAGGAATCACATGCCGAGGAGACATGTATCCATTATAATCAAGATCCGAATCGGAACTTCCTTGACAGGATAACATCATCAACGTTAACAACAGTGCACAGCTTGAGATGATTTTTTCCCAAGACTAACACCGATCCCCAGATTGCAAATGATGAACTGAATGTGGAGAAACATCAATCATAGCTTTGTCAACAACACCTAAAGTAAATCTAGCTTTCTTGACGCCGAGAAGAAGGAACATCTACTACAACACGAAACCGATCTTTAGATCCACCAAAGAAAGATGAACTAAAAAATCAAAATAATTTATAAGAATACAAAAATAAACAACACATAAAGAAAAAAACAAGAAAAAGAAAAAAGAAAGAATACCATTGTCATGATGATAAGATGTAGGAACAACAGGAGAAACATCACAGCAAAGGGGAGAACGAGTACCAAAGAGCGATGGGAGAAGCAAAATCGATCGAGAGTTTTTATCATAGTCAGCAAACAATTTCAACACTTTGACAACTAAATCCTTTGACATGCATTTCATTGAACAAACATGACTCATCAATTTAGTAAACATTGACTTCAATTCATCAGGAAGATTCTCAAGAGATAACAAATCCACGTGAATAGGAGAAGCAAATTTCTTGCAATGATCTTCAATTACAGACATAACACTAGCTTTCAAAGAGTCAGGAAGGTCACAACCACAAGCCTCTTGAAGCTTAGATAAGAAAACTACATCAACAGGATCCTCAAAGCCTGAGCTGGAATTATGAGAGACTGCCTACAGTACATTTCAATGAAATTAAAATAGGAAAAAAATAATAATAGAGAAAAAAGAAAAAACAGAAAAGAATCTGTTGACGGCCACTATTGTATTAATTCAACCGTCAACTAGCCATGAAAAAGGATGCAAATGTGATCACCAAAGTAGACATAGGGTTTACACCGACCGAATTCCACGAG
Organism: Chrysopogon serrulatus; assembly: GCA_015844335.1. Taxonomy (NCBI): domain Eukaryota; kingdom Viridiplantae; phylum Streptophyta; class Magnoliopsida; order Poales; family Poaceae; genus Chrysopogon; species Chrysopogon serrulatus. Next base: position 185,503 of record JADLZL010003678.1, on the reverse strand, counting down.
TTTTGGTGTTTCACTATTTATGCAAAAGAAAACCGAAAAGGCGCAAAACATACAAGCTTATCGAACAAGGAAACGTAAAAACAGACTCCACGGCAACACAGAAAGATTCCGAAGAGACGAGAAGGCACCACACCGAGCCGAGGGCCCGGAGGCCACCAGGTGGGACCGGCCGGTCCCACCCCAAATCGGCCGGTCTGGCCTAAGCCCCGGTTCAGCCCCGGTTCGCCCGGTTCGCTCCACCGCCTTTGAGGATCGATCCTGGCCGTCCGTCAATGTCGGTTTGATCCGATGGCTCACGATCATCGCCCAGGGCTATAAAAGGAGAGGCACCCCCCCGGGAGAGAGCCCCCATTCATTCATTCTCATTCAGAAGTCCAATCATCAGCCAGAAACCCTAATCAGAGCTCCTTAGTTAGGGCCTAGATAGCTAGATTAGAACTAGAGGGAGGCAAGCGCAGGCTTGGATTCCAGAGCCATCAAGAGCTTGGATTTGGTATAGTTCTACCTCCTCTCGCCTTTGTTCTCTTTCATTGTATAGTTATATGATTGCTACAATTGAATTGATGAATTCTCATTTACTTATATTCATAGTTATTATGTTCCTTGTCTATTATGGTTATATGCTTAGTATAGCTAGATTAACATTATGTTTATCCATAGGTTCATATAGCACTCATCTAATTGATCGTTGGGTGAGTGATAAACATTGTGTAAGCATGGTGCTTATACGTTGTTTATCTGCGAATGCACCCTATAGGTCGGGTTTGGTAGATCGCGGGTGTGACATTCCTGTTGAGTCCTATGTAATCCGAACCCCGTTTATAGGCACAGTAGGGCTTGTATACGACGGAAGGGCGTGCTATGTTCTCAAACTTCCCTAGTATGTCTACTATGAATAAATGTAATGCTAACCTTAGCCATGACTACTAGGTGTATTGCACTAACCATAATAAACATTGACATGTAGCTAGGAATAACCTAGGAATATCTCTTGATGTTCTACTAGCAACCCTAATGATATAGCTAGGAGTCTCTATCTGTTTATGCTGATGATTATATACTTATCTTATCATTTATCTTGTGACTTACCCCCGCATTGAGTAGCGAGGACATGGTTATGCCTATTCGTTACACTCTAGGTCAACACACTACCTTTACATAAGCCATACAGACCTTCCTTTGGGAAAATATAAATGACAACCCGTAATACTCCGGGTAAAATGCTACAATGGTATTTGATCTGTGCGCTTGTGGATACATTTTCTATATTCTAAATGGTGGCATGATTTAATACCACACCTCTTGGTGTTATGCTGGGGATGACAACTTGGCATTCTAGTGGCGGTGCGCTACTCTAGCATTCTTAACGCCGTTATTAGAGATAACATTAAGAGGTGTCAACAAGCATTTTTGGCGCCGTTGTCGGGAAGGCAATTGGCAATTAAAAAGGATAGCGATAGACCTAACAAACTAATGAGATAGAGGAAACCATAGACCCCTACTCAATGCAGGCTTACCCTTGTGTTTTCTATCTTTGTGAAATCTTATGCAGGGTAATGAATGAGTGGTTTTGATCTCGCCGATAACTACGTTAAAAAATTCGAGAAACTCTTTCGAAGGAGGAAATTTAGCAAGTGAGGGATATCTTTGAATCTCCATCAAAGACACCCACTGCTGAGGTTCGTTCTTTGGAGGAGCAAGCTCCTATAAGAGAAGAAGAAGAACAACAAGAGGGCAACTTGGCACCAATCTTCGAAGAAATGGCTGATAAGTCACCGCTACGAAGTTCTCCGCTCACACCAACAACATCCGCACCGACCTAACGCCGGTTTTGGGAGAATGGATTTGAGCTCAAGCCGCTCTCATCACCATGGTGCAAGCCAATCTGCTCTGTGGGAAAGCACATGAAGATGCAAGTGCTCATCTCCAACACTTCCTGGAGATTTGTAGCACTTTCAAACTGAAGGATGTATCAAAGGATACCGTGCTACTATGTCTGTTCCCATTCTCACTGTTGGGAAAGGCAAAGCAAAGGGTTCTACGCCACCAAAGACAACCATACAACTTGGCACAAGTGCTCCACAGCTTTTTCTAGCAAGATTCTTCCCTATGGGCAAGACGAGTGCCCTAAGAGGGAAAAAATCTCGAAGTTTCCAAAGAACAACATGATGAGTCGGTCCCCGAGGCATGGGAACGCTTCCAAGATTACATATCGAAATGTCCTCATCATGGGATGGAGAATTGGCTCCTGATGCAAACTTTCTATCATGGGCTTACCAACAAAGACTGTAACAATGTTGATGCCGCTGGCCGGAGGTGCATTTATGTCACTAACCATACCACAAGCTACGCTCTTATGGAGAAGATGGCCTCCAATCAAGATTGGAATGATGAGCGCCAGACCACCCGCAAAAGGAGTGGAGGAATGCACCAGCTCAAAGAGGTAGACATGCCGTCTACCAAGATAGATCTCGCTGCTCATGAAGAAGCCGGAAGACAAGACAAGCCAAAGACAAGATGTCATGCGCATTAATAATGTATGCATGACTTGTGAAGTGTGTGGCAATATGGGACACTCAGCAACAAATGTCCCCGAGACCCGGAGGACGAAACTTCATCAACAACAACAACAATAACTATCGCCCTCAAAATCAAGGATGGAACCAAAGAAAGGCCTAACTACCAAGGTAACTTTCAAGGCACTAATTACAATAACTATGCTCAATTGCCTTTGAGAGAAGTGATCTCCAACCAAAATAAAATTGTGGAGACTTTATCTAGAAAGGTAGCATCCAATGATAAAATGATAGAAAACATAAACATCAAAATGGATAGCTTTACCTTTGTCTGTTAAGAACCAAATTAGCTTCAATAAAATAATAGAACAACAATTAGCTCACCGGGCGGCCACTGCTCCAATCGACCAATGAAGGTAAGATTCCGGGCAACCTCTAGAGCCCGAGACCGCGAACCTTGTTGATGTGTATGCAGGTTACTACGTTGAAGCATCATCGGGATGGAAGGATGACTCCATGCCACCCAAGAGAGGAGATCCGGGGAGACCCGTGATCCCCATCTCTATTGGGCAAAGATGACTTCCCCTCGGTTGTCCGCAATCTAGGCGCCGGTGTCAACATCATGACTAAGGTAATCTTCGACCAAGTCTTTTCATGGGCATCTTTGTTGTACACCGATATGTGTTTGCAGCTTTGCGCACTGCACGATCAAGTACCCCAAGGGAATCTTAGATGACGTGGTGCATACGGATCGGAAGATCATATGTCCCTCAGAGACTTTGTAGTCCCGGATACCGGCAGAGACCCCAAGAGTCCAATCATTCTTGGCCGACCATTTCGAAAGTACTGCAAAGGCTGTCATCTACACGGACAAAGGCCAAAATTTGTTTCACCATCAAGGGCAATAAAGAGAAGTTCAGTTTCAAGAATAAGACCCTTGAAGTTCCTATAGATCCAAGAGGAGCTTACTTCCCATCAAGCCAACAAACGAAGGAACCAAGAGGAATTCAAATGGGAAGAGAAAGAGCAGAAACGTAAGACAAGTGAGAAAGCAGTCCAAGTAGTCAAGGCTGTTGAGTACAAGCATGATCACCTCTTAGCTTCACCATTCTTAACCAAGAAAGAGGATCCAGCACGCCACCATTGATTGCACCATTGGGCAAAGCTCATTCTACAACGCCTTCGCGATACCGGATCAGCTGTCAACATAATGTCTAAAAAGGTATATGATTTATTATTCGATACACCTCTATACCCTACCTATATGCAGCTGCAAATTGGTGGACAATACGACGAGATTTCCGAGGGAGTAGCAAGAGACATCATGGTCAAGATCCAGACCATTACGCCCCGACCGACTTCATGATACCGACATGGGGAAGAAGACGAGACGCCGATCATACTTGGAAGGTCGCTCCTCAAGACCACCAACGTGATCATCTACAATGGATCAGGCCAAGTCCGCTTTCAATTTCCAGGGGAGAAGGTACGCTGCTATTTTAAAGATTATAACTCTCCTGGATTAGCAGCTTTTACTCCGTCCAAGAGGAGACGTCAGCGCCGGAGGAATCGCTCTCAAAAGAGCAATGTTGAGGAGGAGGAAATCAAGGAAGAACCTACAAAGCACCAAAGGCACAACCTACGAAGGTATGGAAAGAAAAGGTAACCTCCTCAACCGAAGTCATCGTCACACGGGAGGTCCAACATCGTGGTCCCCATCTTCGGGATCCGATGAAGCACCCCAGAATGAAGAAGACGAGAAGTCTTGTCCGGAGGACTTTAAACTCCGAACTCTTGCCATAAGGTAACAATGGTAGTTATCCATTTACTTTCTTGCACTTTTTAATTCATAGTTAGTTTTTGTCATCTTTATAGAAAACCACAAAAACACTTGAAGAAACATCAAAGCCCTATGTGACATGCCTACAAATAAGCAAGCTAAAGGAGTGTTCACCGTGGTGGCATAAAAAATTATTAGAATACATATTTCAATTTTGTTTGATAAAAACCAAAAAATAATCATTGAGCATCCCGTCGCATTGAATGTACTGTAATAACCTTTGGAAACCTCTCACAATAACCAACCCACCTAACGGCTAACCACTAACTGCTTATCCTAACCCGCTCCACGAGTTTTGGTGTTTTGTGAGATGTTTGTCGCAGATGACTCGAGAGCTAGTTCACCTAAGAATCATTATCACTGAAGTACACCTTCTTGCACACGCCTAACCACCGTATGAAGGAAGCAACTTCTTGTCGGATGAGATGAAGGTTCTTGGCTACACCAGCTCTTACAAGCGTGAGCTCCATCGAGAGGACTGCTCAGCCTCAATGCTCAACCGCAACAACAACAACAGCTTTGGGGGAAGGCATCCCCTAGGTACCCGTGTAAGTGTACCTACGCCGATTATTGAGTCACTCATAAAAATTTAAAATACCAAAAATATGTGAGCACATGAAGGTTCATCATAGTATCTAAGAAAAATTAAAAATACCAAAAATATGTGGGCACATGAAGATCCATGCTTTTTAAGAGTCCTTAGGGTCTTTTGAGTTTTATAATTTGAGTCTTTGAAAAATAAAAAATCAAATAAAAATATTTGTCTGTCTAGAGTCAATAAAAAGAAAGCTCTTGAATGATTGAATTGAAATGAAGATAAGCTGCTCTGTTACAACACCTCTGAAATGCCTACCGTTTAGACAAAAGTTTTCCTAAGTTTTAGCTCCAACTGTTTTGACATGAGAATTTGCTCTGAACCTGAAACTTGTGGGTTGCATATGCTTGAAACTAAGTCTAGGTACCTGATTGATAAGATTGAGAAAATCTGAGCTGCTATCTATCTTGTTCTAAGTGACACTAAAGTTCTGGAGATTTATCTTTTGAAAAATGCAAAAACATGATGAGTTCCTATATGACAAAGCTTACATTCCCACCAGAGCTAACATGATAAGATAGGCTAGTTAAACTTCCACATAAATGCTGCTTGTCTTGCATTGAGTTTGTCAACCTTTGTGACCCTGGTGAGAAATTTGTCATGCTCTTGAATCAAGATCCACCTCCATATGCACTACTCTACACTAGAGTAGGCGCAACAACATTCCATTCCACCTACATCCATTCCAAAAATGTTTTCCTCCTACACTGGGAGAGAACACCAAAAATATTCCATTAGGTTAGCCACCCAATAAATGCTCCATGATTCCTGTGTTATCTCTCTAAATCCATCAATGTCAAAAGGAGTGCTATGAGCTATGCAAAAAGATATTTAAAAAAAAAAAGAAGAAAGATGGACAAGGGTCCCAATACAAAACAATGGGTACTAGATACCCGACTCCCTGAAAAAAAAAGAGAGAAAGAAAAGAAGAAAGAAAAAGATAGCTCATAACCTCTGGTCAGTCTTAAAAGAGAGAGAAACATTCAAGGAGCTAAGTAGAGTTAGGTTCCACCATATATCCGCTATATCCATCCACCTATATATCTTGATTCGACTGCATGACTTGTTTCTCCATGGATCCATTGTTTGACCTAGCAACATATGCATTGCAAGTTGGCTCTTTCGTTTTTTCCCTTACCTATGAGCTCCACAAAAGCTTTAGTTATAGGATGAAGAGAAAGGCAATCATCATCACTGCCTTGGTGAGAATCCACAAATACCACATACATTGAGAGACTTGAGAGTGTCATATATGGGAAAGCTCTGAGTTTTATTTGAAAACCTCTAAAAACTCTAGAATGATAGTTGATCAAAGAACTTGAGACATAGTGCTTAGATGTGATCTTTCTGTCTGTCAAGTGCTCAAGACCCAAGGAAGAGCTAATAAGCCCCACAGTCCAAGGTAATATGGGTAAGTTTGAAAGTCAGCTTAGTTATTACGTAACTTGGAGGAGAATTTCTGTCTGACTACAGGTATATTTTGAGAGAGTTGCTCCGAGATGGCTACGATGCTTAACGTACACATATATTCAATAACTTTTTCTAAGATTTCTTTATAAGGGACTAGCAAAGGTTAAGCTTGGGGGAGTTGTTGACGGCCACTATTGTATTAATTCAACCGTCAACTAGCTATGAAAAGGATGCAAATGTGATCACCAAAGTAGACATAGGGTTTACACTGACCGAATTCCACGAGTTTTGGTGTTTCACTATTTATACAAAGCGAAAACCGGAAAAGACGCAAACATACAAGCTTATCGGAACAAGGAAAGGGAAAACGGACTCCACGGCTACACAGAAGATTCCGGAAGAGACGAGAAGGCACCACACCGAGCCGGGGCCCGGAGGCCACCAGTGGGACTGGCCGGTCCCACCCCTGCACGGCCGGTCCGGCCTCGGGCCTCGGTCCCAGCCCCGGTTCGCCCGGTTCGCTCCACCGCCTTTGAGGATCGATCCCGGCCGCCCGTCAATGTCGGTTTTGATCCGATGGCTCACGATCATCGCCCGGGGCTATAAAAGGAGAGGCACCCCCCGGGAGAGAGCCCCCATTCATTCATTCTCATTCGAAGTCCAATCATCGGCCGAAACCCTAATCAGAGCTCCTTAGCTAGGGCCTAGATAGCTAGATTAGAACTAGAGGGAGGCAAGCGCAGGCTTGGATTCCGGAGCCATCAAGAGCTTGGATTTGGTATAGTTCTACCTCCTCTCGCCTTTGTTCTCTTTCATTGTATAGTTATATGATTGCTACAATTGAATTGATGAATTCTCATTTACTTATATTTATAGTTATTATGTTCCTTGTCTATTGTGGTTATATGCTTAGTATAGCTAGATTAACATTATGTTTATCCATAGGTTCGTATAGCACTCATCTAATTGATCGTTGGGTGAGTGATAAACATTGTGTAAGCGTGGTGCTTATACGTTGTTTATCTCGCGAATGCACCCTATAGGCCGGGTTTGGTAGATCGTGGGTGTGACATTCTGTTGAGTCCTATGTAATCCGAACCCCGCTTTATAGGCACAGAGGGCTTGTATACGACGGAAGGGCGTGCTATGTTCTCAAACTTCCCTAGTATGTCCACTATGAATAAATGTAATACTAACCTTAGCCATGACTACTAGGTGTATTGCACTAACCATAATAAACATTGACATGTAGCTAGGAATAACCCAGAAATATCTCTTGATGTTCTACTAGCAACCCTAATGATATAGCTAGGAGTCTCTATCTGTTTATGCTGATGATTATATACTTATCTTATCATTTATCTTGTGACTTACCCCTGCATTGAGTAGCGAGGACATGATTATGCCTATTCGTTACACTCTAGGTCAACACACTACCTTTACATAAGCCATACAGACCTTCCTTTGGGAAAATATAAATGACAACCCGTAATACTCCGGGTAAAATGCTACAATGGTATTTGATCTGTGCGCTTGTGGATACATTTTCTATATTCTAAATGGTGGCATGATTTAATACCACACCTCTTGGTGTTATGCTGGGGATGACAACTTGGCATTCTAGTGGCGGTGCGCTACTCGAGCATTCTTAACACCGTTATTAGAGATAACATTAAGAGGTGTCAACAGCCTCATACCATAAACAGAAGAAGATTTTAGATCAAGATCAGAAAAAATCTCTTATCATGTTCTGCTTTCAAACTTGAATACGAGAAATAGAATCAGATACTTTGCGATGAGAAAAATCGAGATGATCCAAATATGAAACCTAGCAAAATAAGAAAAAAGTAAATACATAATCATTATATACTAAATGCATGAAAATAGACAACAAAAAACAATGATAAAAAGCAAAGCTACTAAAATGAGAAGACAATACAAAAATAAAAATATGCAAAAAATAGAATAAACCAGTGAAACAGTAAATATAAAAATAGGAAGAAAATAACTTACAAAGAAGATAATACATGCAACCACCAAGAGTACCAGAACTCTTCTGACCACCCTTCTTTCCTTTATTGAAATGTTTAACACCATCAATCAACCAACGCAACACAAACCCTGACCAGTCGTACGTCTTCAAGTTCTCAATGTCTTCAAAAACACCAAGATACCGCGGACTTGGAACGAGATTGGAGTTAGGACACGTAAAAACAAAGGCAAAGCAACTACCAAAAAATAGACAACCACATCTTCATCACTTAAGTCCACAGACTTGAGCTTGTTAACAAAGAATCCAACTTGAGGCAAAGAACTCAAAGAGAACTTGGATAGAACAACAGATTTGCCAAGTAGAGTAATCAAGGGAAAACTTTACCACCAACAGAATGCCAAGCACAAGATTAACAGTTTCAGCAGTCAATGGAATAACCTTTCCATTAACTATAAGATCACCGCACTTAGACTCAACATGGGAAGCCAACCACTTAGCAAATTTCTTGGGAACAAAGCACTTGTCAAAAAGAAGCAATGATCCAAATCCATAACCTCTAATAACATCTCTCTCAGCGAGTAGTCAAAGAACCAATGACAAGTATCAAATTTACTCACTGGCTGCCTAGTGAAACCATCATAATTCCGAGAAGCGAGATTTCTCTTTCTTAGACTGTAAAAAGAAATTAAACTAAAATTAGACATGCTAACCACCCACACTTACCAAAAAGGATATGCAAAATAAACACCATGTAGTAATTCGAAATCTAAACAAAACAATGAAATTCCAGTATGCATACTGAATTTAAAACAAAAAAAAAGGAACATGTAAAGAAGAGAAAAAAAATACCGAGCAAGCAAAGCCAAACTCATCTTCTGCTTCAATTCCTTGATTCTTTTATACTAAGAAGATTACAAAACAAAGAAATAATTAGTTACAAATAAAAAAATTAAAGAAATTAACAAAAAAAGAAATAAAATGAAACAAAAGATTATCTTACAACCTTTAGGCAATTGTTGATATAAAGTTTTGTTAAAATTCCTAACAAGAACCACCGTAAGATGAATCCTGCAAAAAGAACAAAATTAATATAATAAATGACACCTTAAGATCTAACAATGATACCAAAATGAAGACAAAGCTGATAAATAAAACAACAATAATAAAGAAAAAGAAGAAAATTATACTTACATCGAAAGATATGTCAACATCAGAAGAAGCTACATCAACAAAATCTTCATCATTTGGAATTTGAGAACGCATGATATCTTCACTTTCACTACCAACTAGATCATCAACATCCTCTTGAGATGATAATTGAACAGCTCGACGCCTTTTTTTTACTCCTAGTATCCATCTAGATAGCAACATAATAATAAAATAAAATAAATAGCATATACAACAACAAATAAAGATGCACACAATACAGAAAAACATCATTAAGTAATGTACATCTTAAATATTTTCAACTTAAGGTGAGTCTCAGTAGTTAAAAAGAGTACACCACAAAAAAACATGGCATCTCTGTGGGCTAATAAAGCTACAAATCTCATAACAGCCAAGAACTGAAACAAAATCGACAATGAATCTTCAAAAAAACAATCTAATCATCCAAATCTAATAATCATTGACTGACACTAACAATATTTACCCAATAACATAAATTCAAGACATCTGACATTGATCCTAATTAATCACACTTCACATATATTCAGGCAAGGAGTATGAGGCATAACATGAACACATACACCTAACATTTCAGAATAATTATAGAAATTAATTACTGAAACTAATAAACAAACAAGCATTTCATACACTAATTTTGATACACTGCTAAAACATTACCTAACAAATTACAAACGCATGTTGTCGGGGACCAAAATAAGGGCCCCCTAACAATTAGGCCCAAGAAACGCAAAAAACTAGGCCACACAAGAACAAAACACGGCTGGCAAGGCCCAAATAAGCACTACACACTAACACCCCCGAGCCCACATTGCGGGGACTTCAAACAAACGCTAACTTTCCGCCCGTCCCAAGCCTCCTTTACCAAGGCCTCGGACGAGTTCCTGTTTTCCGTCTCGCCCGAGCCTCCCCAGAGGCCCTCGGACGGGCGTCGCTCCGACTTCGCCCGAGCCTCTCGGCAGGCCTCGGGCGGCGCCCTCCCGACTCGCCCGAGCCTCTCAGCAGAGGCCTCGGGCGGGCCGCCCGCCGTCCCGACCGAGCCCTCCCTGCTGAGGCCTCGGACGGGCACTAACACTCCGCCTCGCCCGAGGCCTCCCCCCGCTTGACCCTCGGACGAGTTCCCCGCCTTCCGTCCCGACCGAGCCCCCGTGCTAAGGCTCGGACGACACGCGCCGCATCACCTGGTCAAAGACTGACCACTGACTTGACGTATATCTACCGCCCGCCTTCCCACGGTGATCGTCGGGGACGCTAGCCCCCCGGCGGGGATGGGAGCCGTCCCGTCACCACTCTGCACCTCTGCGCCCGCGCTCACGACACGCAATCCCTATAGTGGCGGCCATGCCTGCCACCGTAGGGCCCATGATAACTAACCCCCGTAACAGTCCCATCACGGGAGTCCAAATACGAGCACGCCGCGTCCCGGGCAGGAGCACGGCGCCACCCCCTCGCATTCGGCGGCCGGGTCTTCCTGCCCCGGCCACTGCACACCAAAGCTTCCAGAGCCGGGGCAGACGAAGATGGCCCCATACGCTGTATCTCTACGTCGACCACGCCGTATACGACAACGATGCCGCGGCCCTCGGGGGCCCGGACCGGGAGTGAGTCAAAGCTACAGCAAGCCACAGTACCTGGGCACGCTCATCATGACGCCTACGCCGACCCCTGCAGGGGCAGACGTCCCCTCCTTCGCCAAGAACGAGGAGCCGACTCCACGGAACGGCGCCCGCCATCGACAGTGCGGCGCCGTGCAAGACAAAACCGCCGCCCTCACCCGGGGCCTCGGCACAAGGAGAGAGGGAGCCCCAAAGCCTCGGCAGGATGAGGCGGCGCCCACCACCGTCTTTCCTATTCAAACACTGTACTGTAAAGCCCGTCCATCCCCTTCCGGCTATAAAGGGGGGGGACGGGGGTCCTTCCGAAAAGAGGGGAATCCAACTAAGCAAGTCAAGCAACCTCCTTGGCAAACAAACACACACACACACACACTCATCTCACACGAGACTTGGGACAGTTCCCTCTCTCCACCTGCTTGTACACCCTAACTACAGGCACCTTGGTGCAGGATAATACAAATCCTTCTTGTGTCCTTCTTGCACACCATCCAGGGTTGGGAGCACGCACGTAAATTCACTCGTTGGTACTAGGACCACTAGTTTTAGCACCGACAGTTGGCGCGCCAGGTAGGGGCTTGTGCGTGCTTTTCGCTTTCCTTCTCACCAAAACTCTGGAATGGCCAGCAACGATATTTCGAGGCGGATTCCCAGCCCTAACTCCACTCCACTCCAGCCGCTGGAGCCAGGGACCCTGATCCGGTTTGGTGAGCTCGAGTTCGTGTCAACTGGAGTCCAGTACGACATGGAACTTCTCCCGGCCGGAGTCCAGGGACCTCTAGACCAGGCTCCGGTGGACCCACCGGCCAAATTGCGGGGGCGCCGTGGCGCACGTTCCCGCCGGCGCCGACGGACGCACCACGACGCCCGCCGATCTGGAGGAGGACCTTGCGGCGTTGTGGCCGGGCGGCCAGCCCCCGCCGCCATCGCCACCGCGCCAGCCATTTGGCCTGGTCAACGCTGCTGCCACGTGCGCAGCGTACGTCTCCACCGTCATGGGAGCTCGGAGGAGGCGTCCACGCCGTCAGCGGCGCTCCACGGAGCGCCTCGACGCGGACATCCCCGACGGATCCATCCACGCCTACGAGGAGTACCTGGTTAGGCAGGAGGAGCAACGGCGCCACTCTGGCGAGCGCTACATCCACCCGATCCGGCGCTACCTCGAGGACACGGAGCCCAGGGGGTTCCTTCCGGAGCATGCCTTCGCTTTTGGCTACCCCGGCTCTGACTCCCCAGACGACATGTACGATCCGACTCGTGAATGCTTTCACGTGGAGATCGGCGAACTCGGCGTCGACGCCAACGGCAACGACGACGGCAACCAGGGGCGTGACTCCAGGCCCGCCGCAGGGGCAACGCCAGTGGGCACAACGCCTGAGGACCCTAGCGCGTCCCGGCCTCCGGGCCAGGGGCCACGGACTCCGGCACGTACGGGCCCTCCGGGGACCGGCGAACCACCGGCGACTCCTCAAGTGCCACGGCGACCCGCTATGGAGCGGATCCGGGAGCTTGGGGACAGGCTCGAGCGCGACCGTCGCCTGTTACGACAGGAGATAGAAGCGTTCGAGCGTGCCCATCGTGCGACGCGCAATCCTAGCCCCTGCTCGCCCCGGCATGCGGCGTGAAGTCAACGAAGGATCGCCAACGACAAGGAGGGGAGCGTCCCCCCATCTTTCCACGTGCGAGTCATAACGTCGCCGCGGCAGCCCTCCTAGTCCGGGCGATGCCAGAACCATCGACCCCGGAGGGACGACGGATCCGAGATGATCTGCGAGACTATCTCGAGACAGCTGCTGTCCAGCGAGGCGCTTTCGGCCTCCCGGCATCGGACACCAAGGGATGAGGAGGACGGAGCCCACGACGCGAAGCGAAGCCTCGGTCCATCCGGACCCATCGCGGAGGCCGATCCGTGAGCGTCTTCGGGACGACCGCGGCAGCATCGACGATGGTGACGCGCACGCAACGTCATCAACAACGCCGCTGAAGGAAGCGAGAGCCGGGCCGGATGCGACCGCCCCACCACGAGGGCGGAAGGCGCGAGAAGCGACGAGGACCGTGACGATGCCGATCCTCCGGGGCCGCGCGCCTTCAGAGAGATCCGCAGCGCACACGGTTCCCCTTCCGGTTCCGACAGCCGGCCAATCTTGCCAAATACTGGGAGAAACGAACCCCGAGGTTTGGCTCAACGACTACCGCCTGGCATGCCAGCTTGGCGGCGCGGGACGATGACCGGCTTATCATCCGCAACCTTCCGCTGCACTTGGGTGATTCGGCACGCGCTTGGCTGGAGCATCTTCCCGCCCGCACGATCCGCGGACTGTCCGAGCTAGTCGGGGGTTTTTGTGGGAAATTTCCGGGGCACATACGTGCGCCCGGGAATTCGTGGGATCTCCGCAGCTGCCGCCAGGCCCGACGAGACGCTACGTGACTTCATCAGGCGCTTCTCGAAGAAGTGCACGGAGCTGCCCAACGGGCCCGCACCGCCATCATCGGTGCATTCCTTGACGGCACGACCTGCAAGGAGCTCGTCCCACGAAGTTGGGCCGGAAGATGCCGACCACCGCCAACGAGCTGTTCGAGGTGGCGACGAACTCGCCTCCGGCGAGGAGGCGGTGGGAGCGATTTTCCGCGACGTCGGCGGCAAAGGAAAGCGAAAGGAGGACAACGGGGTTCACGCCTTTCTTCCTGGTATACGGCTCCGAGGCCGTCCTTCCCACTGACTTGGAATTTGGCTCTCCAAGGCTCAAGTCCTATGAGGAGTGGCGCAACCGGTTGGCTCGGGAGAACTCGCTGGATATGCTTGACGAGGCCAGGGACGCTGCCCTCCTACACTCGGCAAGATACCAGCAGTCCCTCCGACGCTACCACGACCGGCGGGTCCGAGCCAGAGACCTCAAGGAAGGCGATCGGTGCTCCGTCTCCGCCAAGACAACGAGGGGGACGCCACAAGCTCACGCCGCCTTGGGAAGGACCCTTCATCGTCGTCGAAGTCCTCAAGCCGGGCACGTACAAGCTCGCCAATGAGGACGGAGAAGTCCTCAACAACGCTTGGAACATTCAACAGCTACGTCGCTTCTACCCTTAAGTTTCCAAGTTCTCACTTATAGTTGTACTCCATGTTTCTCAAAAGAAGAATGGAAAACACTTTTACAATTTTCTGCAAATAAGAAACATGTCCGAGGCCCTCGGGGGCTGAGGACCTCAACTACACTTATACCGCCTCAGAGCCTGAGCGAGACTCGGCTTTGACCCATCAAAGCCGAGCCTCCCTCGGGGGCTAGACAGGGGGGGAACTCCCTCCTGAAAGGCACTCTGCAAGCGCACTTTTTTAATCGTTTTTCGAACATTTTCGTGTTACAAATCTCGAACGCTTGGAAAAAGGGTAACGGGGGGATTACTCCGAAACCTAAGGCTGGTTGAGCTACGGAGTTGCTTACGCCCATGCGCTACGACACTCCTACTCACTACCATAGGACGAGGTACCTCATGCTTTGAGGAAGGGCTGCTCCAAACGTCAAGGCCGGGAAAGCCACGAGGCCGCCCACGCCCCTGCTATGGTGCCTCTCGCTTAACCACCTTTGACTAAGGACTCCTGTGTCCCCGCGAGGGCCCCCTAATCTAAGTACGAGGCGAGAATCAAAGGCACGAAAAGTAAAAATGTAAAACGAGAAAACAAATCATAAGGCCTCGGCGGGCCCACGGTACTTGTCAACCGCATGAATAACAGAAAAACTAATCAAGTTTTTTTTTTACATGGGCACGCTCGGCCCAACATGCGATTTCATCAAGGGGGCGTCCGACCCCCCCTCCTCCCCCCCCCGTGGCGGCATCCATGGCGTCGGTGGCGTCGGCTCCTTCGGCAGCGTTAGGGAGGATCGCCGTCTGGAAGTGCCCGACCAGCGCAGTCGTGGCCCCCCTTCCAGCCAGGCGGCTCGTCGAACACCTCCCTCTCGCGACCCTCCTCGTCCTCGGTGACGATGAGCCCCTCGGAAACTTTGGGAGGTCGAGGTCGTAGTGGGAGAGGGTCATCGCCAAGGTGTGCGACACGCCCGGTCCGAAGGCCGGGCGAAGCGGCGTGGACGCGGCGCTTCCACCCGCCTCGCACGCCTCCAGCGCCCGATGGATCACTTTGCCGGGGGACTCGCCCGGCCTCGACCGTGCAAACGGCTCCGACCTTCTCCTTCGGCCCTCGAGCTCGCCTGCGCCGAGGGAGTAGGCCGTCTGCACTGACTGAGGTCCGCCGCTTGCTCGACGACTTCCTCCTCGATACGCATCCGCCCGGTCAGCCTTGGAGCTGGAATACAAAGATGCGATGTGCGCCCTAAACGACAAAGACTTACCTTCCGATTGCGCCACCTCCTCCGCCCACCGCGCCTTGAGATGGGTGGCCTCATTCAGCCGCTTGCCCAAGCTCGGCCCGCACCATGGTGACGTCGTCGACAAAAAGTTGGTGATCGGTGTCCATATTCACCGGGTTCTGTCAAGGTCCCGATGGTGCCGGAGGCCTCGGCAAGCGCCGTCCTCATCGCCTCCTTCTCGGCGCGGAGCTTGTCGAGCTCCTCGTTCCGAGCGGCCAGCTCGGTCTTGCCTGATTTGCCTCCCCGTCGTTGGAGATGGAGCGCCTCGTCGAGGCCGGACCTGAACCGGAGAAACTCTTCTCCCGGGGCGCCATCGCCCGAGATCCTACAACGATCGGGGCCAACGGATTAGCCGCCTTTGGGCGCTCATGCCAAGGTTAGGCTTCGACCACAAATGTTTGTATTACCTTCAATAGGTCGGGGAGGTCCCTGGAGAAGATCGACGAGAGCAGACCAAGCAGGTTTTTGGCCGACTTCATGTACTTATCCGCCTGCTCCCACCGGGTCGACTCAAGGCGTCGTCGGCCGCGTTCGGGCGGCGGTCCTCCGGGTCCCGGCGGTCCGACCGCATACAATGTCTGGGCGGCACGTTCTGGCAAGGACCCTCGGTGGGCGCCAAGGGTCGACGACCCCATACGGTTGCCGCGAGGAGGTAGCATCCGCGACGACCACCTCTTTCCCCCCCGCGGAGGCGGAGGCGGTCCCCGAGAGGGATCTCCACCACCTCTGCGTCGGCGCGGCTTAGGCGGAGCAGGCGCTCGCTCCTCCATGACCACGTCGCCCGGTGGCCATTGGGGCGGCGCCGTCACGGCTTCCGCAACGGGTGCCGTCACGGCCTCCACAGCAGGCGCCGCCAAGGCCTCCGCGGGCGCTTGCGCCTCTCCGTCGAGGGGCAGAGGATGGCTCCCTCGGCGGGGGCGCCTCGATCACCGCTTCCTCCCCGCGCCCGGCGCCACCACCCTGGGGCAGCAAAGGCACTCGCCGTGCCGCTTGCTGTAGCCTCGCTCGCTTTGCGCGCGCGAGCAAGCGGGGCCGGGCCGGGCCGCCTTTGGCGCTTTTTTGTCAGCGTAGAAAGAAGAGTGAGTCTTCAAAAGAAAAAGAGAAAAGAATGAAGAGCGGCGGAAGACTAAAAGGACAAACACCTACCGGGCGACCGGTGGTTGAAACGATCGGCTCACGAGCCGTGCTCGGGCTCGGACTTGAGGTGTCCCTCGGCCCACGCGACTGGGGGTCGCAGAGCACAGGATGCCGACCCTCCGGCGTCGCCGCCTCCTCGGGTGAGGCCCGCGCTTCACCCTCGGCGTCCCTCCTCGCCACCTCAAAGCCGCTCGGGGGGGGGTCCGAGCCGCCCCCGGCCCAGGGCCGGGCCGGCGACGGGACGACTCGGAGAGGCCTCGTCCCCCAACGGGGTCACGTCTCCGGCCGCCCCGGTCGTTGCCTCGGCGGAGTGAAGGGCAGGGGGCGGCGTCCTTTCGGCGGCCCTGGCGACCACCCTCCCTCTTCACGGGAGGGCGATGCAGCCCTGGGCTCAACACGCAGCCTCGGCCCTGAAGACGCCGAGGCCGAGGCCGAGGCCTGCGTGCTGGACTTCTCTGCTGCTTGCCTCTGCGGCGCATCACCAGGAGCCGGGGGCAGGACCGACGACTCCTTCAGCCTCTCACTCTCCATGAAGCCGAGGAAGTCGTAATCCTCCCCCTCGTCATCCTCATCATCGTCATCATCGGCGCCGGTGGTATCGGAGGGTGTCGGCTCTCGAGGGAATCCCTCTTCCTCTTGCCGGCGCCGCAACTTGTCCAGGGCGCGCTGTTCACTCTGCTTACGGACATTCCTGTCCGCCTTCTTCTTCTTCTTCTCCCTCTGCTTCTCCGCGTGGGCCTTGTTCGCCTTTTTCTCCGCGGAGATGGGAGACCCAGCGCCCGGCGCAAGACGGGCGGGCACGACCACACGGCCCCGCGGCGCCTCACGCACGATGCAGAATTTTTTCTCCACACAAAATCCCGGCACACGGAACCTGGGATCACGCGGCGCGCGACTCCGGTGGCGACGCGGCGCCAAGACATCACATCCCCCCGTGGGACCCCCAAGCACGCAACGCTGCAACCGCCACGCCACGGAGGAGAAAGAGGCCCGCCACGCTCGCGCGGGCGCCCACATCCTGCGCTGGCCACCAAAAAGGCGCCCCACGCCCCCCAAAGGGGGTGTTCACACTGCGCTTCCTTCCCTGGAAGGAGGCGGGACTCGACCCCATTACGGTCCAGAGGTACGAAAGCTGGCCCATCTCAGGGGTTCGACAGCCGCCCTCCCTCAGGACAGAGCGTCAGGGGCAGCTCGGACGGCCTCATACATGCAGATAGCCCTGCGCGAGAGGCGCGGCCGTCCTTGTAGCATCCGAGGCCCGCACGGCGCCTGAAAGGGGATCCTTCGTGGGAGAGTGCACCGAGCCCCTCGACCGGGCTGGGACCCGGAAGCCCGCCTCGACACTGTGCGGGCTCTTATGAAACGCGCCTCCGGGCCCAGCCAACCCCCCAACGAACGGGGCACGGGCGTTTCACTTGGATCCTCCGTTAACAGCTCACCGGATCTAGTTGCGTGTGACACTCGTCACCGAACAATGACAAAATCCACCCTCCTCCCTGCGGAAGGGATGCGCGAGGCGTTCACGAAGTTAACGACCAAGTACCTCGCGGCCGCCCCACGCTAGAACGGGGCTCGGGCTATCCCGGCACAGCGGCGGAGTAGGGAAACGTCATCTAACCACGCGTCATGCCCCCGGACGAGCCGACGGGCCCGGGGACTCGGCAAACGACAGAAACACTCTGACTGGAAACATGTGAGCCCTCGGAGAAGCACCCACACTCCTCCGAGGCCTCGGGGGCTACACCCGGCGGGTGCGCTCGCGCCCCACCGGAGAACAGTCTCTGAGGTGAGCAGAACACCCTCACCAAGCACGTACAAGCCCTCGAAGGATCACTCACGCCCCTCCGAGGCCTCAGGGGCTACACCGCTGGGTGCGCTCGCGCACACCCAGCGTGAAAACGCCTAGAGCATCTAACAGCTAGCCCGGCAGGAACTAGACAAAAAAGCACGACCTCGGCCTCGAACGAGTGCTCCCACTCCTTCGAGGCTCGGGGGGCTACTTGTCGGGGACCAAAATAAGGGCCCTCCTAACAATTAGGCCCAAGAAACGCGAAACTAGGCCACACAGTAACAAAACACGGCCTGCCAAGGCCCAGCGCACTACACACTAACACCCCCGAGCCCACATTGCGGGGACTTCAAACAAACGCTAACTTTCCGCCCGTCCAAGCCTCCTTTACCAAGGCCTCGGACGAGTTCCTGTTTTCCGTCTCGCCCGAGCCTCCCCGTAGAGGCCTCGGACGGGCGTCCGCTTTCCGACTCGCCCGAGCCTCTCAGCAGAGGCCTCGGGCGGCGTCCGCTTTCCGACTCGCCCGAGCCTCTCAGCAGAGGCCTCGGGCGGCGTCCGCCTTCCGTCCCGACCGAGCCCTCCCCGCTGAGGCCTCGGGCGGGCACTAACACTCCGCCTCGCCCAGGGCCTCCTCCGCAGCGGGCGCCTCGGACGAGTTCCCGCCTTCCGTCCCGACCGAGCCCCCGCGCTAAGGCCTCGGGCGACACGCCCCGCATCACACAGTCAAAGACCGACCACCGACTTGACGTATATCTACCGCCCGCCTTCCCACGGAAACTCGTCGGGCGACGCTTAGCCCCTGACGGGGGATGGGAGCCGCCCCGTCACCACTCACCTCTGCGCCCGCGCTCACGATTACGCCAATCCCTATAGTGGCGGCCATGCACTGCCACTTGTAGGGCGTCATGATAACTAACCCCCATGTAACAGTCCTATCACGGAGTCCAAATACGAACACGCCGCGTCCCGCGGGGAGCACGGCGCCACCCCCATGCGGGCGGCCGGGTCTTCCGGTGCCCCGCCACTGTGCACCCAGGCTTCCGGGCCGGCGCAGACGAAGATGGCCCCATACGCCGTGATCTCTACGTCGACCACGCCGTATACGACAACGATGCCGTGGCCCTCGGGGGCCTGCACCGGGAGTGAGTCAAAGCTACGCCAAGCCACGCATTCAGGGCACGCTCATCATGACGCCCTACGCCGACCCCCGCAGGGGCGTGCGTCCCCTCCTTCGCCAAGAACGAGGAGCCGACTCCCACGGAACGGCGCCCGCCATCGGCAATCTTGGCGCCGTGCAAGACAAAACCGCCGCCCTCACCCGGGCCTCGGCACAAGGAGAGAGGGAGCCCCAAAGCCTCGGCGGGGATGAGGCGGCGCCCACCACCGTCTTTCCTATTCAAACATCAGATCAGAAAGCCCGTCCATCCCCTTCCGGCTATAAAAGGGGGGGACGGGGGTCCTTCCGAAAAGAGGGGAATCCAACTAAGCAAGTCAAGCAACCTCCTTGGCAAACACACACACACACACACACACACTCATCTCACACGAGACTTGGGGCAGGTTCCCTCTCCACCTTCTTGTACACCCTACCTACAGGCACCTTGGTGCGGGATAATACAAATCCTTCTTGTGTCCTTCTTGCACACCATCCAGGGTTGGGAGCACGCACGTAAATTCACTCATTGGTACTAGGACTACTAGTTTTAGCACCGACACATGTATAATCCAAACAACAGCAGTGGATAAAATCAAAGCAATGCCTACCAGGAAATCCGACCCTAACCAAACCAAAATCACCCAAATCACAACCAAAATAGGGATCAAAAAATGCAGCACAAGGGAGGGGAGGGGGGAGGGGGGAAGACAAACCATCCCACGACGCCTTCACCAGCAACACATCGAGTTCAACACACACCAAGCGTGGATACACCAGGGGAACATGAAGAGAACACAGATTACAATCAGAAAAGACAAATCCACCACATAATGCAAAGCAAAACAACTAAAACATGACAAAAACTACATATACCTTACACAGGCGCCTCTCCAAACTGGGGAAATCATGAAAATAAGATGAACAGATCAAACAAACAACAAACCCTAATCAGGATACACGCACAAACACATGGATAACAACAGAATACTAGAGGAAATGGGAGGGAAGAGGACGAACACTATGGAGCCGCCGACGCCGCCGCCGCGAGTCGCCGGAGGCCACCTCGAAGTCGCCGGCGTCGCCTCGAGTCGCCCCACCAGGCGACAGACGAAGAGACAGAGACGAAGAGACCAGAAATGAAAGCGGCGGACGCGTCGCAAAATTCCAATCGGCTAAATAAAGGCGCGGTTTCCAAAATACGAACAGTATACAGGTGACAAGCGCGACCCACAAACCAGCGAGGCGGAGAATACAATGACAAACAAACGATCATCGACCACAGATCAATCCGACGGCTGAAAAATTCGAGTGAAACATACACCAGAAACACCCGAGTGACAGATAGATTTCCCGATGACAACATATTCCGCTTGGTTATCAGAACTACGTAATGTGACATGAAATGAAATGAAATGATATCTTGTACTAAGAAATACGGCCGGTCGGTTGGTTGAAATGATGAGCCTTCCTTGTCTGGCCTATAAAAGCTCGGCACTTGGCCGTCCGTGTACGAACAGAATGATAATTGGTGGCGACTGTCAAGTGGCGAGGCTCACATGGCCCGCATGTGCCGAGAAAACGCGTCCCATGCGACCGTGACAGGCCTAGCTAGCTAAAAAACAAAAGTGCCTCTTCTTCTCAAAGAACAAAAGAACAAAAAAAGCCATCACGCATTCATGCATCAGCAAGCAGTTGGTTTAAAGAAGAAAGTTGACACGAGCAGAGACATGGATTTATGTTTGTTTATACTAGCGATTGGATCGTTCAGATCTCATGGATGCGCCTTTATTAATTTCTTTTTGTTATTGGGTGATTGATTGATCATCAAACACACACACACACACTCTCTTTCTCAAACGCGTTTGATCTGATCCCCTCTCTCTCTCTCTCCTGATAAATAATACAGTAATAAATAATAAACAAAAGATCGGTGAAATTCGAATCTTTGTACGCATGTGCATTCGTGCTCCACGCAATGTAGGAGCATACATGCATATATGTTTTCAGTGGCGGACCCAGGGTCCGGCGACCCTGGGCACCTGCCCGGGCTGTCGTACCGCTATGTCCTTCAATCTCTATTACAGAAAGCTTTGCTAGAAGCTTCATAACACTCAATTTAACCGGCTCAGTGAGATTTGCCCGGGCTCTATCCAGCGCTGGGTCCGCTTATGTATGTTTTATATAGCAAATAGCCATATTTTTTCTTTTGACCCCGCGCGCGAGGACTTTATGTGTGTTTATGTAGTACTCCCTCCGTATCGTTTTTACTGGACGTCCTGGCTTCGAGTCAGTTTGCGCGAAAAGAAGACGTCGATGGATCAGACGTTGCATTTGGACGCGAATACCCCTAGAAGCCAGGCACGCGCCGCCCGTTCACATGGCCGCCGGTTCGCATGCTCTCGTCATTAACTGTGGAGCCCTCGAGTGAAGAGATCGCCCGCAGCCCCGCACGCCTGCTTTATCTCCCTCACGCTCAAACTCACGCTCGCGGACCCCTCGTTTCATCGCCATGCGGCCAAATAAACAGCGCCACGCAAAATCCGGCAAAAAAAAGTGGCCACCCAAGGTCAAACCTGGGACCTCAGGCCGCAGACCTCACCGAGCTAGCCACTTGGACTTCGTTTGTTTCATGCATGTAATGCACCCGCAACGCTATTTAATAGGGGCAAGACAGGAAAACTAACCCTTAGTTAATGACTCCTTGGTAATCCCAGTCATGTCCAAAACGTCCTCTAATTAGGATACGGAGGGAGTACTATAGTTTTTGCTATTACCCGTGTGTTTTTATGTAGATAGGGGAAACAAAAGGAATCCCTTTGCATGTGTCTCTGAAAACGAAATGTCTGAACTTCACCTGCCTTTTTGAACTATTGGCGAGAGCATAGCCAAGAAGAGCAAGCAGGTGGAGTGGAAGTGGCTGAAAGCGAGTCACTGATTAAGCTGCTTTTCTCTCGGCCCTTGTCGTTCGTAGCAACAGCATGCTGCACGTTCTTTGGTCTTTGCTATTCAATCATGCTGTCTTGTTGGGGGAAAAGAAAAGGATGGAATGCATCCGGTGCTTGAATTCTCGGCCGGGTGGATTAGGGCGGCGGAATTCGATTCCAAAGCTAAGGACTCCCTTCAAACGCAAACTGAGTACCTGAGTAGTATAGTTCATTAGAATCAAAGTTTTTTTCTTTTTTTCAAATTTGATCAAATTTTATAACTTTTTCAAATTTGATCAAATTTATAGACAAACCGTACCAGCAATTTATGTCATTTTATATGCTGGTGTACGGCTGAGCGGGCTCAGGGCTGGCGCGTGCGTACATGTGGGGTGTGGTCGGCGGTTTGCAATACAATGGCCGGCGAGTGGCATGCGACGGACGGACGGGCAGTACAAAAGTTCGTGGGTCCGGGCCGTCTTGTGCAAGAAGATGAAGATGGTGGAGGAAAAGAGAATGACTTGTGAGGCTCATGTGATGATGATGATGAAGAAGATAGACTGATAGAGGAGGGTAGCAGGTGACATGGAGAAAGAGCTAAGGGCGTAGGGGCATTTTGGATATTTTGAGCTAGAGCTGAAGCTATCTCCTCCATCAAGCAATAATTTCAGGCCTTGGACTTTAGAGACCTAGATTGAGATAGATGATGTCTGGATAAATTGTCTAGCATTAGAGCTCCAACTAAAGAAAACGGATATGTAGATGGCACTCTCTCTACTTGTTCGAGTTGTAGGAGTTTTGACTAGGGATAGCGATCCGGATGTGCAGTGCTTTCGATTCACATCTTTGACCTGAGTTCAACCTAATGCGTACCATACCAGTTCGGATCAAAGCTGATTCAAATGCTACTTTCTCCATCCCAAATTATAAGACCTTCAAGTTTAACTACTCGTCTTATTTAAAAAATATGTATAAAAATATAAAAATCAAAGTCATTTTTGAAGAAATTTTACTAATAAAAGAAGTCACGATGAAAAAAGATATTTTATAATTTTTTAATAAGATCAAACATCTAAATTAGGATAGAGAAATGTACATGATATCAGCAAGCTTGACCTTCATTTGGGGTCATGGTTGTCGTGCATTGCGCGGGTTGGGTCAGGTGAGGTCAGTCTCCTTTGACGTGTCCGGTGAGGCATGGTCGGTCAGATGTGCTTTGCTGCCCGCCGTTCCTTTTGGCTGCTGAAACCAAAGCGACGGACTGACGGGTCTCGCCGGCGCCGCGACATCCAGCGGTCGCGCTCGCGCTCGCGCTTCACGGCGCTACCGACCCGTGTCGTCACCCCTCCCCACCACCCCAGTTTCCGCGCAGCTTCCTTCCCTTCCCCTCCCTCCCAGTGTCGCTGCCGCAGTCATCACTCTGCCGCAGTCCGTCTGCATCCCTCCCTGTTGGCCGTGGCTCGCGGGAACCAACGCCCCCCATCGCGACGGACGCCGGCCCCCACCCTCAGCCAGCTACAAGTCAGCCGTACCACGCACGCGCGCGCGCCTGATTGGCGCTTGACCGGCCGGCCGGCTGACCCAGCCAGTACCCGAGGCGGAGCGGAGCGGAGTCCGGGAGGGAGGACCCGAGAAGAAGCCGCTTCCTTGCCGTTGCCCCGGGGGCAGGGTCAGCGAGAAGCAGCAGCAGCAGCAGCAGGATGGAGAGCTACCTGGAGGAGCGGTTCGGCGGCGTGCAGGCCAAGAACTCCTCCGAGGAGGCGCTCCGCCGCTGGCGCCGCCTCTGCAGCGTCGTCAAGAACCCCAAGCGCCGCTTCCGCTTCACCGCCAACCTCGAGAAGCGCGGCGAGGCCGAGGCCATCAAGCACGCCAACCACGTGCGTCCCTCCCCTCCCGATCCCTTCTCACTCCCTCCCCTCCCCTTTCCTTCTCCGTCCTCCGCTGCCGCCGCCGCCGGGATCCGTCGCAAGCCAGCCCGTGGGATCTGGACCTGGGGCCACCGCCTGCTTGCCGGCGCCTGAGCCTACCAGCGAATCCTCGCTGCATCTGGGTGCCGGTTTCAGTGAGCTCACTCAGCCGGCGCTGGGGTGTGCCGGAGGCTCTGGCCATGATTCACGCATGGTCAAGCTAGTTACTTTTTTTCTAACTGAAAACCCGCAGTGTGTTTCGGCAGCCTGTTTTGTTTGCGCATTTTGGGGGTCTTCATTTTTGTTTTTGTTTTGAGACCCACTCAGGATATCTGGGATCGATCAATCAAGCTCTTAATGCCACCAAAATAAAAAAAAAACAAATCCAAAGATGATTGTTCTTTAGCTACGATTATGTACGAGGCAGGCACCATTTTGCTTCTCGCACCATATCACACTGCTGTGACGACATGCTTTCGGATTTGCTCTGTTTTCGTGGTGCCGGTTCGGGAAATCTCAGTCTTTTTCACTAGTTATTGATGACCTCCCATTTTCAGTAGGCTGTTGCAACTGCCTGCGGCTATCAACTCCACTCTTAGTTAAGATTAGTATACCACTTCCGCAACCAGAAATTCAAACCACTTTCCGTTACTCTGCTATGCTAGCAGATCCTGAACCAGTGCAGCAACATAGTACCTAGTTTTGCCCTCCCGTTTTCTGATTTGAGGAGCTAACCTCGCAATCCAACTTGGTGGTAGCCTTGCTGTGTCTTCACTCTGCTACTACTGCCGCCCTTTGGCTTGCTTTGCGAGGTTACTCAAGTTAACACTGCTGCTGTGTGACAGGAGAAGCTGCGTGTCGCTGTGCTTGTTTCCAAGGCTGCACTGCAATTTCTACATGGTAATTGCATACCGACAGATAGTAGCGCTGCCAGAAATTGTCATTCTTTTGCAATTTTGATGACTCCATCTCTTCCATTTCCTAACTATTGCTAACATCTAAAACCATGTTTCTGAATCACAAATGTTCAGGCCTCTCGCTGCGAAGTGAGTACGTTGTCCCTGAGGAAGTCAAGGCTGCAGGGTTTCAGATCTGTGCCGACGAGCTGGGGTCCATTGTTGAGGGCCATGATAGTAAGAAGCTCATCACCCATGGTGGAGTTGATGGAATTGTGGAAAAACTCGCGACTTCGAAGACAGATGGGCTAAGCACAGCTGATGATAGCATTAAGCGCAGGCAAGACGTCTATGGAGTAAACAAGTTCACAGAAAGTGAGGTCCGTAGTTTCTGGGTGTTCGTATGGGAGGCGCTTCAAGATACAACTCTTATAATTCTCGCTGTCTGCGCGTTCGTGTCACTGGTTGTTGGCATTGTGATGGAAGGGTGGCCAAAAGGTGCTCATGATGGTCTTGGAATTGTTGCAAGTATCCTCTTGGTTGTGTTTGTGACTGCGACAAGTGACTACCGGCAGTCGCTGCAGTTCAAGGACCTGGACAAAGAGAAAAAGAAAATCCAAGTACAGGTTACAAGGAATGGTTTTAGGCAAAGGCTATCGATATATGATCTTCTTCCAGGTGATGTTGTCCATTTAGGAATTGGAGATCAGGTCCCTGCAGATGGGCTTTTCATTTCTGGATTCTCTCTATTGATCAATGAATCCAGCCTAACTGGTGAAAGTGAACCTGTTGCTGTGAATGAAGATAACCCTTTCCTGTTGTCGGGGACCAAAGTACAAGATGGCTCCTGCAAGATGCTGGTAACAACTGTTGGCATGCGCACCCAGTGGGGAAAACTGATGGCCACTCTCAGTGAAGGCGGTGATGATGAAACCCCACTGCAGGTCAAACTTAATGGAGTTGCAACTATCATTGGCCAGATTGGACTATTTTTTGCTGTTATAACTTTCATCGTCCTGTCCCAAGGGCTATTCAGCAAGAAATACCATGAGCGGATGCTTTTAAGCTGGTCAGGAGATGATGCATTGGAGCTGCTGGAGCATTTTGCTATTGCAGTTACCATTGTTGTCGTTGCTGTTCCCGAGGGATTGCCATTAGCAGTCACGTTGAGTCTTGCATTTGCCATGAAGAAAATGATGAATGACAAGGCACTGGTTCGGCACTTAGCTGCATGTGAGACTATGGGTTCAGCTACTACCATCTGCAGTGACAAGACAGGAACACTGACAACCAATCATATGACTGTTGTTAAGGCCTGCATCTGCGGAAATATCAAGGAAGTTAATGGTTCTGAGAATGCATCCAAGTTACGCTCTGAACTTCCAGAGATTGTTATCAGAACTCTTCTGGAGTCTATATTTAACAATACAGGTGGTGAGGTTGTAATTAACCAGGACGGTAAATATCAGATCCTGGGTACCCCCACCGAGACAGCTTTACTAGAGTTTGCATTGTCACTAGGTGGCGATTTTAAGGCAAAACGTGATGAAACTAAGATTGTGAAAGTGGAGCCTTTTAATTCAACAAAAAAGAGGATGAGTGTCATCCTTGAGCTTCCTGGAGGAGGGTACCGTGCACACTGTAAAGGTGCTTCAGAGATAGTCTTGGCTGCCTGTGATAAATTCCTAGATGAGACAGGTGGTGTTCATCCTCTGGATAAAATAACTGCTGACAAGCTCAATGGTATTATTGATAGTTTTGCTGGTGAAGCTCTTAGGACATTATGCCTTGCTTATAGGGAAATGGAAGAAGGTTTTTCCATCATAGAGCATATACCACTACAAGGGTACACATGCATTGGAATTATAGGTATCAAAGATCCTGTCCGTCCCAGGGGTGAAGGAGTCTGTTGCTACTTGTCGGGCTGCTGGAATTGTGGTGAGAATGGTCACAGGAGACAACATAAATACAGCAAAGGCAATTGCTCGTGAATGTGGTATACTTACTGAAAGGGGCATAGCTATTGAAGGACCGGAGTTCAGAGAGAAAAGTCTAGATGAACTCCTTCAGCTTGTTCCAAAAATCCAGGTTTGCTATGTTCACAATATCTTATAGACTTCTAAACATTTTAACCATCGATCCACAAATCTCACCTACTGCTGATTCTGTTCATTGAAGGTAATGGCCCGATCATCACCACTTGACAAGCATACACTTGTAAAGCATTTGCGCACAACATTCAATGATGTTGTTGCTGTTACTGGTGACGGCACAAATGATGCTCCTGCATTGCATGAAGCAGATATTGGACTTGCAATGGGCATTGCTGGGACTGAGGTGCGAACGCTTATTGTTAAGCAGACCAAATCAAGTTTTATTCAGTAAAGGGCAGATATGCATGGTGGCATGTCCTATTGCTCTAAACAGTACATGCAATTAGGATATGTCCATCCTTATTGAACCTGAGTATCGCCAATTTATATCATGTCCTGCTATCTTGTCATCCAGTGGAGCTAATAATATTTTTCAGGTGGCAAAAGAGAGTGCTGATGTTATAATTCTGGACGACAACTTCTCTACGATTGTAACTGTTGCCAAGTGGGGACGATCTGTTTACATCAATATTCAAAAGTTTGTGCAGTTTCAGCTGACTGTCAATGTAGTGGCACTTCTAGTTAACTTCTCCTCAGCCTGCTTTACAGGTATGTCTCCTTGCCTCGCGATTCTGTTAACCTCGGAGTTTTCAGATGTCTTTCTGTCTAATCATACGTACATGTAATGCCAGGAAATGCACCACTGACAGCTGTTCAGCTTCTTTGGGTTAACATGATCATGGACACCCTTGGCGCTTTGCATTAGCCACGGAGCCACCTAATGATGACTTGATGAACAGAGAGCCAGTAGGAAGGACAGGGAAATTCATTACAAATGTGATGTGGAGGAACATTCTGGGTCAGTCTTTCTACCAGTTCTTTGTGATGTGGTATCTCCAAACGCAAGGGAAAAACTTCTTTGGGCTTGAAGACTCTGGTACTGATATTGTGCTAAATACAATCATTTTCAACTCATTCGTCTTCTGTCAGGTATGACTATTATTGCAGATCATTTCATTTCCACAAGTGATTGGTTCGCTAAGTACCTATGGCAGCATTGGTGCCAACATCTTTGGTTTGGTTAGAATCAGGTCAACTTAATGATCATGGAAATGTCATGCGAATGTTCATTCTTTTGTCCAGTAATTTTGTCATTACTGGAAAAATATGAAACTTGCTGTCAGAACTTTGAGTATAATATGATGACCTAACACTGCTAGCTAAAAGAAACAAGAGTTGAGAAGCCCCCTGAGATTGATAGGGTGCCATCAATTTTGGGCAAAATAACATTACATTCCTCCAGAAGCTATCTTAGACTATGCTGACAATCTTCATGCTGCTTCAGGTGTTCAATGAGATAAGCTCTCGGGAGATGGAGAAGATCAACGTGCTCAAGGGCATGACAAGGAACTATGTCTTCATGGCTGTCCTCACTAGCACGGTCATCTTCCAGTTCATCATGGTGCAATTTTTAGGTGAGTTTGCCAACACAACGCCTCTGACCATACACCAGTGGTTAGCCAGTGTGCTCCTCGGTTTGGCTGGGATGCCCATTGCCGCTGCCGTCAAGCTGATTCCAGTTGGCTCGTCATGATATCATTGAAGATCGCTGTCTACCAAGCACGGCATTATACAGCCAGACTGACCAAGTTCCATGATATTTGGTGGAGCTGAGCTCTCTGTGCTCACACTTCTGGAACGCATGGAGAACAGACTTGGGAACAGCTGTTGCACTTTGAAAAGTTTTGTATAGCCTGCAAATGTGGCTAAATTGCATGGTACTGTAAGAAACATCGTGTTTGGCAATTGGCATTGAGGCTAACTTTGGTGGTGCAGCAGAATTGTAAGATTGGTGCTTAGACTTTGAAATGGAATTTAGGCCATAGGATATTTATGTGGATGAATGAATCGAAACGTGGTTTGACCGTCACTATTCTTGGTTACATTTTTTTTATTTGGTATTGATTTGTTGACATTAGGCATTTGCAAAATTATATTCCATATATAAATCATGATGGCAATATATGCATGATTCTGGTACTAATTAAATAGAGCATTCTATTCTCATAAATTAGCATAAACAAATTCGTGCTTCTGTTCTCTCCCCAATCTGAAATTTGTCCTTTTCAGTGATTTTTGTTGTTATTTTTGGGAGATGAGTTTTGTGCACATTTTTTTAAGTATTCTGGAACCCTTGGAACTTGTCCAATTCATGGCTTTAAGCCCATTCCGTCTTCCAAAAACTCCATTTTTCTACCTTTTTTCAGGTAGTTGTTTAGGTGCCATGAGCCTTTGCGAACTTACTTCCTCCCTCTGACCCAAAATCCCAAAATAGAAGATGTTCTATTTCCAGAGAACCCAATATTTTTTTTAATTTTAACGAATTATATAAAAAAATATTAATATTTATAATATATAATTAGTATCATTAGACAAATTATTGAACATACTTTTGTAATATACTTATTTGAAGATATAAATATTGCATGTACTTTTTTTTACAAATCTAGTTCATTTTGAGAAAGTTTGACCTGCACGTATCCCATAACGTCTTTCTTTATTGGACAAAAAGAGTTTCTAAGCTACTTGTTCATTGATTTCCCATGAGTACCTATAAATCATCACTTGGAGGGTTCTTGACAAAACCCCCAAATTGAGAAAGAGGTTTCGAAATTTCCATTCAAGTTTTGATCTTTTTTGATTTGATATCTTGTGGATGATTTGTAAATGGGTTATAAGTCAAGGTTTCCACCAATTTTTGGAGTTGGTTTGAATTAGGAGAAGAGGGGATATCAGTTGCATCCAGGCAAACAGCAACTAGAGGAAGGTGTGCCTTGCTTGCCCTGATGATCTCAAGACACTTGATCCTGACGTAGTGACGTGCCATGACCATGACTAACTGATGCGAGAGAAGGGAATAATGTGCCGCACGCTTGATATATGTTGTCAGAGAAACAATAATGTAATGGGGCTTTGTTGTTGATCCATCTGACACTGTTTGTTGTAGCGCACTACTCAGACAGACAACGTTTTTTTTTCTGTTGTTGGTGGTGAGTGTGGTGGTGGTACATTTCTTCATTCCTCTCTTGGTTTCTGAATTCTGACTTTGTATTGCCCTCATGGTGCACCATGCCGTGCTCATCGCACTCCGATCTCAGGCCAGGTTATTTATGCTTTTACTTTCCAGGTGTGTATCGATCGATCTAACAAGCAACTGTAATGGAAGAAGATCAACGCGCTCAAGGGCATGATAAAGAAAGAGCTACGTGTTCATGGCTATCCTCACCAGCACGGTCATCTTCCAGTTCATCATCATGTTTTAGGCGAGTTTGCCAACACGGCGCCCCTGACCATACACCAGTTAATCAAGCTGATTCCAGTCGGCTCGTCATGATATCATTGAAGATCGCTGTCTGCGAAGCTCGGCATAATACAGTCAGACTGACCAAGTTGTATGATATTCTATGGAGCTGAGAGAGCTTTCTGTGCTCAAACTTTTGGAATGCATGGAAAGCTAGCAGGCTTGGGAAATGGAACAGCTGCTGCATTTGAAAAGTTTTGTAGCCTGCAAATGTGGCTAGATTGCATCGTACTGTAAGAAGCATCGTGCTTGGTACTGGGGTTCAGGCAAGCTTTGGTGGTGCAGCAGAAATGTAAGATTGGTGCTTAGTGAAATGGAATTTAGACTACAGGAAATTTATGTGGAATGAATGAATGGTTCGTTCCTTATTTTTAATCTTGCTTATTAAAGCTTTGATTTGACTATATCTTAAGAAATTTTTTTATTATGGTTGAGGGAAATTTAGACATTGAGAGACATGGATGAGGGAGGCATAATATGCCAACAAAATGGTGAGCCTATAGACACCATATGCCTCCAAAATGGTGAGCCCATAGGCACCATATGCCTCCAAAATTGAGGGGATCATGACTAAAAAAGGAGTGGCAATTCCTTTTTCGAATTTTTTTGTAATCAATGGTAAAATAGTAAATCTATAATTGTAAAATAATGTTTGGAGTAGTATAGTTAGAGTGGATAATTCGGATACTATAGTTAGATGAAGATTTTATTGAGTAGTATGGTTGGGGCGGATAATTCAAGTAGTATAATTAGATGAACGGTAGACCTACCGCCCGGACGTCCGGATAAAATCCCGTGTCCGGACGCCCGAGCCAGCACCTGCTGCACGCGCAAAAAGTAGAACCCCGTTCACATCGCTTCCCCATAAAAATTGTCTGCTTCCCACGCGGGCCTGCTCACACAGCTCCCCTGTGTGCCTCCCTGCAAGCCACTTGGTACGCATGCTGCTGCTAGGAGCTGGGGCCTTGACACCCGTGCCTGCCCACGTGTTGGATGCCTGCACATACCCCACATGCCGCCTGCCGCCACTACCGAGTTGCACCCGCCATGCTGTGGTGCATGCTACGACTACGCACTGGAGGAGGAAGATGGAACACCCCGATCTAATTTTGAAACATTCGAAAACAATAGTTGCAACATGTGTTTAGGTTAGTTAAAACACTTAAAACATGCTCCTAGAACACTTGAAACACACCCCTGAAACACACTTAAAAATCATAGAGGAGAAAAAGATGCAACACACCCATATAATTTTAAAACATCCAAAATCAGCAGCTGCAACACTTAAAACATTCTTCTGGAACAGTTGAAAAACACACCTGAAACACACTTAAAAACCCATTGCAACCTATGCAACATCCGCGTGGAACATATGCAACATCCAGATAATCACAATCGCAACATGCGTTCAAAAAACACAGATGAAACATACCATTAAAACATTGGAAACACTTAGAACATACACCTGCAAACATGCCTCTGAAACAATTGCAACATATGCAACATGTGCAACAAATCCCTGATCTACTTTTGCAACATCCATATGATTCAACTGCAACATACTTTTGAAACTTTTGAAACAACTAAAAGATACAACTGCAACATGAGTGGGGGAGAGAGATTGGCGCGCGAGCACCATGGCCGCCAGATCTGAGAGCGTCAGCTGGTGTTAGTGGAGGGAGGCCGCTGGGGTAGGGGGAGGAGGATGGGTGGAGGAGGAGCCATTGGGGGTGAGGGGAGAGGACGCCATGGATAGAGAAAGGAGCGGCTCGGGCGAGGGCAACACCTTCGAGCAGCTCGGGAGGTCGCTGGGGTAGGAGGAGGAGTACCCGCTGAGGTGAGGGAAGAGGACGCCATGGATAGAGAAAGAAGCGGCTCGGGCAAGGGCAACACCTTTGAGCAGCTCGGGAGCGCGTCAGCAAGCAACTGGGGTGGCCGCGGTGGCACGTGCGGCACAACAGCGTGGGGGTGCAACAGCAGCGAGAGGATCCGAGGAGCAGCGGGCGCTTGCGAACGGGAGGCGCACGCCACGGGGCATGAGTGAGCGGCAACGGTGGGAGGAGGAAGCTGAAGAAATTTTCTTTTTTTGGGGGGAAAGCTGCGCGGGGGGTTAAAAAGCCTGCGGAAGTGACGTCCGGCCTTTTACTGCTGCTGGACGTGTGACATGTATCATTACCATTAGACGAATATTTGTTTCATAGGGTTCATTTGAGTTCATTCTCCGTCTCTGTCTTTGCCACTGTTCACCTGCCTCCACCCATCCGTGCCGCCATCTATTCGTTTGCTGCTATCCTCCAAGCACCGTCTTTAACGCCATTCGCAGAGTGTAGGGTGAGGGTGAGGGCAAGGGTAGGGTGGTGATGGTTGCAGCGGTGTGCGAAGGCGAGGGCGACATAGATTTGGTGAAGCTGCTATGATGGTGCTTCACAGGACGGGTCGTAGGAGTAGCTCTGCTGGCTTGCTCGCAGCAGAGGCCATGGGAGTGGAGGTGGACCCGCCAAAGAAGACGACCCTAACATTGGACTTCACAATGCTGAACTCACAGGAAGAGACATGGAGATGAACAAAAAGACTCGTCGCCGCCCTCCCCCACGCATAGGGCTGGCTGCAGGCCCCAGCCGTTGCCGTCCCCTCACATTGCTATGAAGACCTTTGCTTGAATGTTATTTAATACCTTCATATATCTTTCCCTCCTCAATGCCCCCTAGTCCCCTTAGGTTTGACATGTTTTCTTCCACACACCAGATCAACGTTAGGACCTGCTGCCACCGCCTTTCTTCCTCCATTATTAGGAGCGGCGCTAGCCCTAGGGCAACCACCATCTCACCTTATAATCCCCCTTTTCCCCGATTCTACCACTAAGGCCTTGTTTGGCTGCACTTAAATACACTCCAATCCATATGGTTTGAGAAGGATTAAGGTAGAATTTAAACTAAAATACACCTCAATTCCTTCTAAACCGTATGGATTATAGTGTATTTGATTGTAGCCAAAACAAGCTCTAAATGTGGGAAAATCATAGCCCGACTTAGGACCATGATTAAAACCATTGATTTTGGAACTCAGTGACAATATATGCCCATTTTAAGAGTTGAGGGACCAAGTTTACCCAATATTGGAGTTGAGGACCAAAATTAGACTACAACTCAGATGAGAGGCTTTAAAAAAACAAGAGTGGGGGAACCAAATGTAGATTTTTTCCTTCATAATATTATCATCAACGATGTGAGCAGCAATAAACACATATCACTCCTCTAATATGATGTACGGAAGAATGATATTAAACCATTTACCAAGTGCCTTTGTGGTGATTTTGAAAATCATGCTACACAAGCTGATTGGCCTAAACTGACCTCACACACTAAAAGACATGTGTTAGCAACTTGGATCTTTGCCAGTCAATTAGAAACGAATCGATCAATCAATTTTGATCTTAGGGTGTAGGGTCGAGATGGCGGAAGAGGGAGGTGAATAGTCATTTCTATCACTAATCGCGTCGGCTAACCAAAACAAATAGGAAATCTCTATCTAAGTTTTCAAGCACCTTAGAAAGAGATCCTAATTTGAGCCACTAAGATCCTAGGCTAGGTAGAGCTCACCTATACAATTATAGTTTGTACGGTTACACGAACCTATGCAACTAGTACTAAATCAACCAGGAGCTACTACATATACTAGTATTGCAAAGCACGCAAGCCTAACTAGAGAGCTCAAATACTTAGCTACATGAACTAAGGAATATGACTAGCAAGGCTACACAAGCCAACTAGTCACTAAGCTAAACAAGTTAGGAAGGTAACTAGCAAGCTACACAAGCTAACTAGCTACACAAGAGCAACCACTACTCACTAGCACAAGTAAAGAACAAGTAAATACAAGCTAGTGAATGGAGACTTTGCAAACCAATGGGATAAAGAGGTTGACACAATGATTTTTATCCCAAGGATCACTTGGTTGCCACCAAGCTAGTCCCTGTTGAGATAACACCAAGGTTGTCACCGATCCTGTAGCTAGAAGTGACTCACAGTCACAAATTCCCACGTGGAGGCTCACAAGGCTCTAGCTTTTTGATCTGGCCGAATCACTTGGCGCTCCTCGCGTCTCTCTTTTACTTGAGTTGCTCTTTGTGATCCCCACAGGGTGAGCACAATCACCCTCACAATATCCACGCAACTGGAGCACCACTCAATCTTCGAGCGTGGTTCAATGGTGCCCACAAGCAGGGGCGGAGCCAGAAATCTAAGATAGGGGGCAGCATAAAAAGCAAGATAACTAAGCTGCCATTTGAGGGGGCCAGCTCTTACAAATTCACTAAATAAGCACTGAACGTTTAATACTTAATGGAGGATTACTGGATTGTTGGGGGTGCCAGGCCCCTCCTAGCCCCCCTCCCTCTGTCACTACCCACAAGCCTCCGAGCCTAGCCATCTAGAAGATGGCAACCTCCAAGAGTAATAAGCACCACCACCTTGCAACTCGATCACCTAGTAACACTTGATACAATCTCTCAATGCAACACACTAGTGATCACTAACTCACTCTTGAATGCAATCACTACAAGCACTAGAGAGTTTGAGGGCTCTCAAGCACCACTAAGCACAGACAGAAAGTCCCAACAGGCTCGACAGCTGGCCAAGGCTGGCGAACACTTAGTTAAATAGGGCTAAGATCAAAAGAGTTGTTGCCCCCTTCACCTTGCTCACTGCGTAGAGATCGGGCGCACTACTTGACTTGACCGAACATGTCGGGTCACAACATTCGATCACTCTCACAATGCCATGTGTACTAGCAGTTCAAATTCGACCGTTGTTGCCAATGTCTCTACATCACATGCACACTTTGCCACAAACGATCGGACGCGTCAGATCCCCTCGACCGGGTGCTACTATTCACCTAGTCCGCCCATTCCATATATGTCCAAAACCGTCCCAAACCTCGACCGAACACGCCCAATTAGCACCGATCGGACTCGCTCGCCTTCCGGTCCACTTTGGCCACTTCCAACAACGCCATGTCACGCCGACTAGATGCAGCCACCAAAGCATCTGGTGCCTTTCTTTGCCGGTGTCGAGTCGGGCCACCTAAGCACCCGAGCCTTGGGTATGCCACTGGACATGTTCGATCCAATAGAGACTAGCATCCGATCATCCTAAAAACCGTTGAATTATTTTTCACACTTCTTCTCCACCCCTTTTACAAATGTGCCAATAACAAAGTGTTTCAACACCTTGTGCATGTGAGTTAGCACTTTCACAATCATTTTTCAAATGGTTTTCACTAGCTTTTACCACGCCACTGGACCCTAGCGACACGTATGCAAAGTTAGATCTCTCAAGTGGCACTGGATGACCGATATGCAAACAAATATGCAAACAAAATTTCCCCTCTTGATAGTATGGCCATCTATACTAAACTCAATCATAAACTTCTCTACACACATATGATTGGTGAAATAAATGCCCTATAAGTTATACCTTTGCCTTACACATTCCACTCTGTCTCCTTTGGTGTTGATGCAACACATGCACCACCCACCCACATGAATGATATGATCCACTTCATATCATCACATGGCTTTTGATCCATCAATCTTGACCTCACTCACTCTTCACCATTGTTTTGGTCCATCGGTACCAAGTCTTTGCTCAAGCTTCTTGGCACGGTACCAATGGCTTCAAAGCCTTCAACTTGCCCTTCACCATCAACCAAGTCTTTTCTCTACCTTTTCCACCTAGCTACATGACTCCATGTCATATATCATGTAATTCCCCATCACACTGACCTAGGTGAGCATAGCAACTAGGCCAAGCTATTTCCACCTCCATGGCTCAAGTTACTCACACTAGTGTACCTATGTATTAATCACCTGTATATCTTATATAAACACTATTAGTCCACCTAGGTTGTCACTCAATTACCAAAACTAAATAAGGACCTTTCACCAGGCGCAAGCTTCCAAGGTCAAAAAATCTAGTTTTCCACTGGGCCCATGTCAACCCTTTAAGCATTAAGATTCATGCGTGTGGGTACCAACTAGCAGATCTCAACCACTAATCTCCTCACTGAAAACCCTACATCTAAACCCTACTACACTACTAGATGGGTTACCAAGACCTATCAACAGCAGCCACCCTATCCAAACACTAAAGATACTGATCGCTTAGTCGTTGCCCCCGCCACGTACCACTGCCCCATCCAAATCCTAGAGATCTTGATTGCTCTACCACTGCCACCGCCACCGCCAGCCTCTCGCCGAACGCTCCTGACTTCAGATCATCCGCGCTCACTCCTTTCCACCACTGTCGACATCATGAAGATGCTTGGCTTGTAATCAGCATGGTCCGCCATATCCCGTAACCTAGCCTTGCACCACACTCTCATCGGTGCTCCTGGATCAACTCAAATGAAAATGGAAGCTATCTTGCACGGGCGCGTTCTCCTCTAGCCTCTTCGGGATCTTCCAAATCCACGAGGGACCTCTTAACTACTCTCGGTTGCATCCAAATGAGGATAATGAATCCACCGTTAGAGACTTTCTTGCCAACGATGGCCTTTTTATCTACACAGAAACTGACATACATATCTGGTGTCATCGGTCATGAGTAATGAGTTATCCGCTTGTGAGGGACTCTCTTCTATGCCATCAGATGACCCCCAACCGCTTCACCCGATCATTACACACATGTAAACCTTTCCCTATGCATGACCATAAAGTATAGTTGGTACTACTATGGTCATAACTGGGATGCTTAGAAGTAGCTAAACTAAAATTATCTGTGTGATCAAGCATGTCTTTCTAGGGCATGTCTTTCTAGGACCATGAACCGCGGTGTTGTTTTAAATGTGCAAAGTGTTATGTTTGCTCTAACTAACATCTGGATAGTTTCCATAGTCATTGCCACATGTAAATTTTCATGTGAATACTTCTTTATTTCTAAAAGGAATGTCTTTAGATTTAGTATCAGAAATACTTTAATAATCTATGATTCATACTAAACATGGATGGTCAAAGACATGTGTTTCTAGAATGATATGTGCGAGTAGTATTGATGCTGAACATCAACATGTGGGACCGAACATGGAGAGAAAGGAGTGGAGAGCAAAAGATAGAGTGGCAAATGAATTGAGGGCCCAACTCCTTTTCCACCTACCCCTCTCCCCCTTTTATAGGAAAGATGGAAGGGAGGTTTTCATTATTCTCCTAGCGGGGCTCAGTTTTTACAATAAGGCCTCTATGGGTTAAAATGAGCCATTAACCTTGTCTTTCAAGCTCATAAGACATGTAATTGGGCCTTGAAATCTTCGAGGCCCCATAACACACCCCTAACAGTAGCCCATCAGCTATTTTTTTATCAAAAGTACAAGACTCAATAGTTGAATACAACTAAGTGTGGTCTAATTACATCTCATACATGGCACACAATCTTTCGACTATACATAACTAGTCTAGGTACTACTTTGTCTTTGACTAGTCTTCAACTTGTATTTGGGTGGTCTTTGGTGGAAAGCTTTGCTGAAATCTCCATGACCCGATCTTTGTCGGGTTGTTCTTTCATATGGTGTTGGGCCATTGATACCTTCTTTTCACAATTGAGATTTCGCTAAAGACACTGAGGTAGTTAAAGTACTTGATGTGGGCGAGGTAATTGTTGATGATCACAATGTCTTTAAACTTTCACTCACAGGTGCTAGTCAAGGCTTTCGCCTTCGGGTCGAGTACTTGTCCAATATGCTACTCATTGTACCGCCCCTTCTTGGCTGGCTCTTGTGAGGAATTCTTTTGCATCCGCTCTTAGATGCTGACAAAAACAAAGTTGATGGCATCAAAGTTGGTGGTGAGGCCCCTTGCCAAAATGCCAGTGAGACGAAGAGTGATGTCACATGCATGAATGACACATGCATGATGCATGTCCACATCACTTGCATTGAAATCTATATATAGCTATATACTTTTATAAAGCTAAACCCTATTGATTATTTCTCACCTCATCAGTCCAATATCGGATACATTTATGGTCAACTAGTATTTGTGATTATAATCTATATGTTAGTGTTGACGGTCATTAAACACCAAATATAATCCTCAACTATTGTATAATATGATATAAAATGAATTAGAAAGCCTAGTTGTAAGTTTTGATTCTAACGAGTTCTACGAGTTTTGGTGTTCTCACTTGTGTTGCAGAAGTATGCAATTTTTCATCAAATAAAAGTATCTTAAATAAGTAAATGGACTGCACCATTGCGACGGACTCATCGAGACGATCGAAATAGACATATCATTTGCTATATTCGGAGTTCAGAATCAAGAGATATCAACTCCAAAGTGAAACATATGTCATTGGGCCCTAAAGGGGACAAGAAGACACGTCGTCGAAGCAGAGCCCAGATGGGCTTGGGCCCAGGCCGCCCGGCATTTGGGCTTGGGCCGGCCGGCACCCCCCTAAGCCCTCTCACCTCCGTCTTTTGGAAGCTTCCTCCACCGCCTTCAAGGATGCATCTCCACCGTACCTTTCAGTTGGGCTCATGTTTCTCCCATCGAGCTATAAATACAGGGCCAGACCCCCTCTCTAGGGCACCACATTATTATGGAGATGTAGAGGTGTCCCTCGAAAGGATGATCTCTCACCTCTAGAGAATTAGGGCTAGACTTTCCAATGTAGTAGATTAGTTCTAGTTGAGAGTTAGGGAGAGCGGAGCTACACTCGGGTTCTTGAGAAGTCTTCGTGAGATTTGGTATATCTTTATATTTATTCTTGTAAGACTTATGTTTTAATATATTTTATTTTCTATATTTACTTTTATACATTAAATTTAATTGGTTAGTATAGTTGTTATACTTTAGCATAGGATCTTCGCCTATATTAGGTGCTCTAGTTATCACGTGTGACTAGAGTAGTAATCGGTAGTGTATACATGGAGTCTAGGCTATAGGTTATCTGAGATTGCGTCCAATTCTTACAGTTAGTTGTGGTAGCCCCAGAGGCCAGAGGTGACAACTCTGTTAGGAATTCGTATGCCACCACATCGGAGTTGGTGTTTTGTAGAGCTCTTTGGTAGCCTTCTCCAACTACTTATTTCTCATCTATTCGAGAGTTGGAAAGGTACTGCTGCTCTAAAGTATTATTGTGTGATTGCCATATCTATCCATGAATCAGTTATTATAGAACCTCAGTAATAGAGAAGTATTTAGGAACCTTGAACTCCTCCGTTGTCCTCTCACTTTACCTGTCTACTCTTCTATCATGGAATTCTCCTGTGTATCTGTGTCATTTACGCATAACTATTATCATTTATTATTTACCCCTACTTTAGTCTAATTAGTGTATTAGTTAGTAAATACATGATGGGGAACTATCAATGTCTTAAACCATTGTTTTTCAGTGGTAAAATATAAATAACGATACCTGAAATATTCCCAGTAAAATGCTACAATGGTTTAAGACATTGTTTCCTTCATAAATAACGATACATGATGGTGAACTATCAATGTCTTAAACCATTATTTCCTTCATATTTTAATTGTGCATAAGAAATACCAATAGTTAGCATTTGCTTTGAAATCTATAGGTACTCTTATAAAGCTAAACCCTACTGACTATTTCTCTAACCATGTAAGTTATTCACCTCATCAATTCACTGTCGGATGCATTTATAGTTAGCTAGTATTTGCAATTATAATCTACATATTAGCAACATACATCATCTACTAACTATATTTAGTTGTCCACATCAGCGTGCCATGTCATTTACTAATATTAAATTATATAATTATTTATCTTTTATAAGTAATTTTATTTTAAATCATCAGCACTTTCCGCGGCAACACATAGGGTATTCCTTTAGTGTCTACATCAGCATCCACTAGAACATTCCACTGGCACTATCTCGCCATGTAAATTGTGTCCACACCGGCATCATCCAACTAAAACATATCATTATATCTCCATTCAAGCTATTCACGTTAGTAAACTACATATATTTTCATATTAGAATGCTAAAAATCATTTATTAACATATATTATAATATTTATTCAATCATATTGGTAAATAAATACAAGTAGTATAATTTCACTTGTGATTCTTGTAGCAACGAGCAGGGCCTTCTTCTAGTTAATTAGAGAAGTGGAATTGATTCTTTTATTTGTTGAGTCATTACTACATGCTAGTAAATTAGAGGGTGCACAAACCATCATAGCTGACGACAGACAATCACGCGCAACACTGCGTGTTTGGATTGGATCACACGGAATGGATCCGAACCTACGGCCCAAGCTACAACACCTGTACTATGCCATCTAGAACTGGCACTTGGTAGTTAAGGCTGCGGTTCACTTTTATGGAATCAACTCCATCTCATCTACTGAAAAAAGTGGAGCCATATATATCTCGTCTAGAACCATGACGACTCAGACAGCTTGCTTTGATTCGGCAAACCAAACAGTATATATTCACGGAGATCCTAGGAAACGTACTGTTGTATCTGAAAAATCCACTACGAGGAGGAAGCTTCCTCCTCTTCGCTCGCGTCATCGCCGTCGTAGTTTCACTTCGTTGTTGCTTGTTGCAGGCAATGCCAACCCGCTGTCAAAGTCTAAAGAATGCTAAAATCGACGGGCGCGCTAGTATCGCTATATTATACTACCGCGCTAGTAATAATAAATAAATTAATAATAATATTGTTGTAGCGTGCGATGATGGGTACTATGGTTTTACCTCCTGCAGTACAAGTTTCCACAGCGCTAGCTCGAACCTACAGTTCGCGGACAATAATAATTATAACGAAAATGTCAATGGACTCGGTCACGAGGAGGCAAATCTTTATACAATTAGTACTACGTATATATACTTATCTCTACTATAATAGAATAATTAAATTATACTCCGTCCACTCAAGAATACGTCCCCCGCTGAGAGCCGCCAACCATTGCACACCCCATAAAATGCACCCAGAAATTTAACATCATCAAAATCTAAGGCTCTTAATTAACTCTCGCCAGATCTTACGGCCCAGGAATCGCAGGCTTCAGCGCGCTGAAGCCAGTGCCCGCGGCGCTCCCATCTCCACGCGAGGTGCTCTCCTCTCCCGTGACGCTCCCCACCTCCGTACTAGCCGCCCAGGGTTCGAAACCCTCATCCTCACGTACTGAAAAACGAAAAGGATTCATCGATCCACGGTTGCCACTCCTGCGCCGCCTCCCTAGCAGCCACGCGGCCGCCGTCTCTACTATAATGGAATAGTTAAATTATACTCCGCCCACTCAAGAATGCTTCCCCCGCTGAGAGCCGCCAACCATTGCACACCCCATAAAATGCACCCAGAAATTTAACATCAAAAATCTAAGGCTCTTAATTAACTCTCGCGAAATCTTACATCCTCACGCGACTGAAAAACGAAAAAGGATTCATCCCATCTCACGTGGTGCTCTCCTCTCCTGCGCTCCCCGCCTCCCACTAGCCGCCCAGGGTTCGAAACCCTCATCCTCACGTACTGAAAAACGAAAAGGATTCATCGATCCACGGTCGCCACTCCTGCGCCGCCTCCCTAGCAGTCACGCGGCCGCCGCCACACGCGACCCTGACAGCAGCAGCGCACTGGCGACGATGTCCACGGAGGGGACCAAATCTGGCCCACAACAGCGGCGGCGCCCCCACCCTGCGGTGGCGCCACGATCTGCACCCGACGGCGGCGGAGGTCCGGATCACCTTCTTCTCCCGCGCGTGTGCACCCCGTCATCGCCCAGCCACCACGGCGCTCACGGGGAAGACGAAGACGAGCCCCCACGGCGCTCGGGGATCAGTACGCAGAGTCACGGCATCCACGCTAGAACGCGGAGAAGCGAAACATGTGCGTCCGCGGCTGCTGCATGCCGGACGGCGACCCCATGTTTTTCCACCCGGCCGGCGAGAGGCGGACGACGCTGCCCAGGTCTTTGTCGGGCACTTTGCCGGCGATGTGCACTCACCAGATATGCCCAGCCCACCCCATCCATTCCCTTCCTGCTATGCAAAAACGAGAACCCAAGCCTTAATGTAAGCTATTTGCGTTCAGATCCCATCGAATTACAATTATGCGAAATCTATTTTGGTCCAGGGTATAATTTTTTGTATAACCACGAAATGGCTCTCAGGCCGCAACGCTGAACTGGAGAATGCAGACAGAGATTAAAATTCTATGGATGTTCCACCCCATGGGATTTCTCTTAATCATTCTGAAGACAAAAATGTCTTGTCATCATTATCAAGTATTGAAGCCACTATGTATTTTATATTTTACTTTTTTTACTACTTTTATAATCATCTCTAAATTTTCTTCTGCAACTTTATGTTGTTCAAGGGCCTGAGGAAACAGTATATGCTAAGGGAGTTTTTATTCAGAAGGTACAAATTCCTGTAAGGTCCATTTTTTTATAGATATCAAAGGCAAACCTCTATGCCGCACTGAAAAATGAGAAGAGAAGCTCATCTTTATCACCCTATAATATCTTTTCTGATATCCATACCTTTTGCCTTGATATTCTGAATTTACCCCCAATGGGAATCGATAGGAATTGCCCACATGCTCAATCGTAGCTTAGAAATCTCATAAATTCATATCCAGTCTAGATATTTTAGAAACTCTTATTTGTCATCACAATCGTCTTTGTCATTGCTGATGATATTATTGCACAGCGAGTCTGGCAACCATCACTCAAGGTAATTCAGGAATGTGGCTGTGATCAATATTGCTATTGTTTTAAAAAGTATTAGCTTGCTGCTAAGTGATCCAAACCCGGATGATGGGTTGATGGCTGAAATAGTATGAGCATTTGAGTAACAGTTGCAGTATGATAGTGGTATATATATTGATACATAGTGCCCTGGAGCTCATCATCCAACTATGTTTCTTTTTTCTGAGAATACAAATGCAACAGGCAAGTTTTAACATAAAGGAAGAAGATGAAGGTCTTCCATCCCCATCCGTCGGGGCCACCGATGTGCAAGACTCGACTTGACAGCCAGCA
This sequence comes from Chrysopogon serrulatus, assembly GCA_015844335.1. Taxonomy (NCBI): domain Eukaryota; kingdom Viridiplantae; phylum Streptophyta; class Magnoliopsida; order Poales; family Poaceae; genus Chrysopogon; species Chrysopogon serrulatus. The sequence continues at coordinate 141,726 of JADLZL010003678.1, read as the reverse complement.
GATGAAAACCAAGGACTGATCCAAGAGCTTCCAAAACGCGAGGATGAGGAGTGTGGGCGCGCGCAGCATCAAGGTGGTGCCAGCGCTGTCCATGGATCGGGTTCGCGGATCCGCGTTCCTGCTCGGCGTCCTGGTCACAGGTACCTACCATGCCATTCGATCATCTGCTGCAGTTCGGTTTCTCTCAGGTTTTTGTTTATTTTTTTGTTTTATTACTGTGACATTGAAGATGAGATCAAGAACATGGTATACAAAGAGTGTAATGGTAAAGTGAGAACTGTCTGATCCTTATTATTCACAAAAAAAAACTTTCTGATTCTTATTCTCATGTCCTGAACATCCAGTCAGTAAACTTACAATTGAATTAAATGTAGATTTGTATCAACCTAAAACACTGGAGTACGTTTTGGAGCCATTCAAATCCCCCACAACTATTTCAATGGATTGTCTCTGTGTGGCTTCTTAATGGAACTTTTCGAGGCATTTTGGATTTCAGATTTTTCAGTTAGCTCCTACTGGAGGTAATAGATAATAGATACTCCTCTGTCCTTTGTTTTGAACTTTTCAATCTACTTTGCCAAATTTCAGATCATTTGAAGTCAGTACAGGGTTGAACTTTTGTTTATTCCAAGAGATGTCAAACAGTAAGAGCAAGGATAATTTTTATTTTCATGTACCGTTCTTTCCAGTTTTGGGCTGAAATGGGTGAATATTGTGTCTTAGAGGTAAAAAAACTATAACCTTATCAACGAAATGGTTTTTGGCTTGAAAATAACTACAAATAATGATGCACTGGACAAGAATTTTTGAACCTTGAAACCTCTATTTTTTTTTTTGATGAAGATATTCAAATGAATAACTGAACTATATTTTTGAGGCATAGTGAAATGGACAGATGGTGCCTTTCTTATTCGTTGATTTCACAGCATCCTGGTTAATTAAACAGAATAGGAGTAGCTAACGGAATGTAGTCCAGGTTAATTAAAAAGAATAGGAGTAGCTAGGAAACTGTTTTAAGGAAGGAAAGAGTTGTAGGTCTGCTAAAATTCAATCGGAATGTAGCAAGATAGTACATGCTTCTGTTCCGTGGCCTGGTGCCAGAGCTTAGTTCATTGGAAAATCGCTCTGAAGTCTTGTTTTGGTGATTCTATGATTCTACCATTTTAAGATCTTTCGGTAGTGAGAAGATGGAAGACACAGTTGCAAGGTGTCCTTGAATTTTTGACGTCTTTTCCTTAGAATTTACTGGACTAGATTTTTTTTCTTAATAAGTACTTGTGACAGTAAATTTTGCATACTATGAAGACTAACAATTTTGCTTGCTTTAAGCCTATCTATGTTAACTATTTGAGTATTTTTGTAGGACATGGTAGCAGCGACGCACCACCGCTCACTTCGTTTTTAGCATAACCATCATTCACTTTTGCCAAGGGAATGCCACCCTCAACATTAGCAATCTCGGATTCTGGTGTAGTTTGCACTATGCTCTTCTGACTGTTGGCACAACTGGGCAGACATTCATGGTGGTGCTGAACACAGGCAATGGCCTCTTCGGGATGCCTTGCCAATGTGATGGCTGCACGAGAGCACTTGGGGGCGAGGCGAAGCTGGCGCGCTGGAGCAGTCCACATAGCGTCCGTGCGTTTTGAAGGAGCAGCAACAACAGATTTCCCTTAGGAGGAAGAAGGGGAGAGAGGCTGACGGGCGGAGCCCGCTGGTAGCGAGACGGAGGATAAGTTTGTGTCTTTTGTTTTAATACATAGTTGAGATTCCCTCAATTTGTAAAAAATGAGAATAATATAATCAGTGATTTTTGTCATATGTTTTTTTCATAAAACGAGATTGAATTCAAACTTTTGGGACAAAAAAAGTGCATGTATGCTTTTTGAATTTGTGGGTGGAGTAATCTAAATTTTGAATCTCATATAGTTTTAGTTTTCACACATCTAAAGATAAAGAGATGCAATTATGTCTTAGGCCTTGTTTGATTCCATCCAAGATTATATAATGGGAATAATGGTGTGTACGCCCTCAGTCTATACGTCAATTTTGTTTTTACTCCTTTTTTTGGATTTTGTGACTTTGTCATCGCATTTTCTAAGAATGTACCGAAATTGCTATTGGTAGATGAATTTATGTTTCTTTCATCAGTTGATATAATTTATTTTCTAGATGTTACCAATAGCGTTAAGCACGAAAGCACTATACTAGTTATAATAAAAAAGTATACTAACCACTTCGACTTCTGGTCTCGCGGCCGGGTGGGGGTGTCTTGTCAGTTCGTTGTCACCCTCTTCCTGGTGACGTAAGTACGACTGTCTGCATCTCTCACGACTTTTGCGAACAACTCTAAATCTTGCAGTTCTATATAAAAAAAAAAACTCCAATCCTTACATGCTAGCACCAAGAGCGAGGGAACAAAAACAATCAAAGACGACATGATGCATGCAGTGAAGATAAATACTTGCTATCGGGGTTCGCGATGACTTTACCTATCGGTGAACAACCGCGATGACTTTATATTCTATGGTATAACCGAAGGACTGAGAACGATTAAGGAGACGATGAATGAAAGTCTAATCCAATTTTTCTTTCGATTAGAGCTGCTGTCACAACAACAAAAAAAAATCCCTCTAGCAAAGTCAAGTCCCGCTAGTCATTGGCAAGGCTTTAGGACTTGAAGTGCCAGAAAGCTCAAACAAACAAGCCTAAAAGAAAAAAAAAAACAGATCAAGAAATGCCCTGGACAACCTCAGAAGCAGACTTCGGCCTACGGATGCAGAAATTCTTCTTTCGAATGAGGAAGTTCCGCACTGACTATTTTCAGCAGCCTAAACTGAAGAAAAAAAAGTCAAAACTCGATCAAACAAAGTCCAATTGAGATTAAATTTTGTCGAGATGTTATGAAGGAAGTTTACAAATTATCTCTGAAAGATTAGAGGATGAATGCATATAGAAAAAAAACTCTCTCCAAGTTCAGGATTTTTCTAAAATTTGTTGAAGTCCCCAAACTTCGTGCTCGTGAGAAATCTGCCAATTATGGTTGGTAGACATGTTTTTTCAAAAATTACACAGTACAACATAGATGCTCACAATACACACGTATACTTATCCCTATGAACACACGCACGTAAACTCTACACATATGAGCACCTCCGAAGAACTGAGCCGGTACATCTAGAGATTCCCGAAGTCACCACTGGCGCCTCGTCGTCGACGGGAACATTACTTACCACTTAAAGCATAACGCCGATAAACCCTGGAAAAATCCCAGGAAAAAGTGCGAGCATCAGAATTTGATCCCTGGTGGATAGCGTCCCACTGGACAGTCCTACCACTAGACCACAGGTCTTCAAGTGTCCTAGCACGTTTCTAACCAGCCCAAACGAACTCAAGAGCTCATATTAAAAAAAACACTGAGAGAGCAAAGACAAGCGGGTTCTGAAGAATAAAACCAAAACCAATTAAAAGTTCAGATCTCAAGAACTAGAATCATAAGGTCTGGTCTTACACAGATGACAGGATTACACAAACAGAGGGACTCGAACTCACATCTCTGGATATCTCTCTAGACTAGGGAATGGAACTATATACTGGAAAAAACCTAAGAAATGACATAACTATAGACATAGCCAGGTTACACAATCCCTAATATACCCTTAGATATTTTAGAGCATCTCCAAGAGTTGTTCTAAAAGCAATAGCTAAATTCTATATTTTAGCTCTTATGTAAAAATAAAAACTTCTTAGAAAATTATGTTACTCCGACAACCTAGCTAAAAATTTTGATTTTCAATATTTAAACTTGCCACGTTGACATATATGCGACTAAAATCTCAACCGAACGACATATACTTCGTGGCTACCATTGCTTGCATGCCTATCAGGGTACCCAGTCATGCGGACGAAGCTCATGCATGTACGGAAAGGGAGCTCGAGCGTGCAGGAATCGGAGAATGGCGAGCGACCCAGGCTTGCTTTCTTTGGCCACCGGAGAGAGTGGGATAGCTTGCTGGCCAATTTAGAAACCGGGATACAATACCTGTTGGAGCTCCATTTTTACTATCTAAACGCTAAAATAGACTTCAAAACAGGTTTAGCATATCTCTTGGAGATGCTCTTAGCTGAACCACGTAACCCCAGGAGCAAAATGGTCCAACTTGAGATCTAATAAGCATCCAATGGTCACAAACTCTTTAAGACTTTGGTTTGCGCCAACGCAAATGACTCCACGTGCCACCTCAAACTCCATGCCGAACTCCATCTCAGGTTTTGGTGGCCAAACCGTAAACCGTCTGCCAATGGTTTTGAGACCTAAACCACCAAACCTAGATGGAGAAGCATATCCGCTATGCCTCCTCAACAGCCTCGACACGTGTCACTGTCCGTCCCTGATAGATCGATCGATCGCCAAGTCCTCTTGCGCATGCTTGACTTGGTCAACTAACTTCTTGACTTAGTCAACACGTTCTACACCTCCGATCCACATGTACTTTTGTTTTCGATATTCTTGGGTGTCAACCACCCACGGTAAGTATTTTGGCTCCTTAGTCCTTCAGTCCAAGCCCCACGTCCGTTGTTCATTGCTTTCAGTCCATCGGTATGACACGTCCCTACTTGACATTCTCCATAGCCGTTGACAGTCACTGTGCTCCATATCTACGCACCACAAGTCAAGCGACATGTTGCACAAACATCACACTCACATCATGATCAGTCCCCAAACTCAACCGAAGCCTAATCATCTCTTGACAATCACTCATCATCAGCTCGACACACATGGGCACATATCAACCATGTGTTCGCAAGAGCATATTTAATATAGTCTCTCTTTAATTTGATGCCTGAATACTCCACGTACACAAGCTCACACCATACAACTTAGAACAAGGCTAATATACAACATGTTGCTAGCAGTAAGGATCTTTGCAGCCTATCTCAGCTCTTAACCCATAATATAGTAGTTAGTTCTTCACGATATATATATATATATATATATCCCACTTTTTTCTCTCACAAAATTTATTGGAGTTTGTGTCTGGACTGACTATAAGCTTACAAACTATCTCTTTTTCTCTTTTCTCGTCACTTTCCTCCACCCTAGTATAACGCTTGCTTGTAGCTCTCATGCTATTAACTAGTCAAGAATTTTTTTTCTTCATTAATCATATCTTAATGTCCAAGCTACTATTATTATGTATATATACCAAGTACTATAGTAGTTTATGCATCTCATACGTACTCATGTCTCACGGTGTGTTGGCGTGGATTGCTGTCGCGCTACCGCTAGCGGATTTTTTATTTATTTTAATCCTTTTTACAAGATATTTTAATAGTAATCCCTACTAAAAAATATTTGCACGTCCTGAACCTTTTGGTCACGCCAGCCTAGCATTGGCATGACAAGATCTTCCACGTTGGATGGCGTTTCCGATATGAAAAATCTTGTAACGCCACTCCCATTGGCATGACAATATGGTCTTGTCGCGCCACCGGGAGTGGCGTGACCAGACTGGATTTTTAAAAATCATAATTCTTCGATACGACGTCGGATGAAGATAATTTTTATATGAAAATTGTAGAGCTCGACGAGATCAACAACTTTCTAGTTTTGAGTTTTTTCATTTGAGGACATTAAAAAGGTCAAAACAATAATATAAGATTTCAGCACCATAATAATCGCGTACTAACACTTCTCGCAGTAGAAAAATAATATCTTTTTCGTATGAAGTCAAATGAAGATACATGTTATACCAAAAGTTGTAGCTCTCAATGAGATCTACAACTTTGTAGTTTTGTGTTTTTATATTTGAGGTCGTTAAGACGCTTGAGAAAAAATAATATAAAGTTTCAGCACCATAATAATCGCGTACCAGCGTTTGCCACATCAAAAAATTAATATTTAGTGGCGATTACTGTTAAAATATCTTGTAAAAAAGGATTAAAATAAATAAAAAAATCCACCGCTAGCCATAAATATATAGAAACAGCTAACGACTGAAACAGGCGACCGGTTAATTTGAAGGGGTTGAGGCCAGGAATTAATCCAGTTAGTCATGCTAATACAACATAAGCCTATGATTCCAGAGGAATAGTAAGTCCGGGTGATCAGTTCCAGGTGAAACGAATAGGCCTTAAGTGAGAACTCTCACTCTCTAGCTAGTCGTCTCTAGAAAGTGGAGACACCCCGACCCGAGAAATAAAAATGGTCTGACGTAGCCGTTGGCGGAACGACCGAACGAGTACATATAGGCATTGGTACGGTGTCCTCGAACCTCACGATGACATACATAAAATTTTCTCGTCGGTGAGTACCTAAAGGCTGATGAGTGCTGTGGTGGATCATCGAGAGAATCAATCAAGCTAATCACAAAGTGTCTCTGGTAGGATTCCTCGATTTCCTCGGCCGGCACCGGAGCATCGACGGAGGTCCCTCTCTCTAGATCTCATCCTCCCACTTCCGCCCTCTCGTCGCCCGCCGGCGCCGACCAAGATCGGCGGGCGGCCCTTGGCTCACCTCGAAGCCGGCTCAGGTAAACCTACATCTTTTTTTTGGAATAAACCCACATCTTTTTTTTTTTCGAGGAATAAACCCACATCTATACGAAGGTCAATTTTTTTCTGATTTATATTCGTTCGTTGGCCAATTCGTGCTCGATCCATGCTGATCGGGGTGAGCCCTCCATGCTGTCGTATAGATGTCGGTTTATTCCTCCGTGCTCGATCCAGGCCAATTCGTGGGCCGGGGGAGCCCTCCATGCTATCGCGGTCGGCGGTGCGCCGGTGCCTCACCGCGCCCACGCCTGTATGCGGAAGGAGCTAGCTGAAGGGTGGCTCCATCGATCCAAGAAAAAACATCGAGACGGCCGGGCTGTCATCGTCTCATCGATCCCTAGGCCCTAGCTAGCTGTAGCGGTGCCGGCGGCCTGCTGATGAGCAGGTCGTCTCTTCCGGAGGCCGGCGCCGGCCGGTGGCCGGCGTGTGGTCGTCAACGGGGTCACCCACCCGTACCATGGGCCATGGCGCCGGCCCCGGCCGGCCGGTGTGTGCTAGTAGTAGTACTAGTAGTGTCGTCGGACGCGATTCCTTCTGCATGCGCTCCCAGTCCCACTCGCTTACGATATATCGTCATGGACGCCTCCAAACAGTTCGCACCGGGCTGCTCGCGCAGCCGCCGTGGCATCCTGTCCGACTGCCGGAAGCGCCGCTCGCCGTCGACGACCAAAGCGTGATATGTTGGACTTTCTAGTCGCTGTTGCTGTCAACTCCAACTGACGTCGGAAGACGCGAGGCGGCGACTGATGAGTGGTGAGTGGCGAGCTGGCTCGGTCAATTATTACTTAGACTGCTAGCCAAAGGCCGACCGTCTCTAAAACTCACTAAACATTTTTAAAGACAATGACATTTCTTGACAGTGTCGTCTCTGCAAATAAAAACGGTTGGCTCGTAGGATAGTGTTTTATTTTTAGGGCAGCCAGACTTTTCACTACCAGAAACTTGAAATTCCCTTGCACTACCGTCGTACATGAAAATGTACGTATGGTCATAAAAAAAAAAAATATCGCTATAAAATTTCTTACGGTGCACTTACCGTCGGGGAAAATAAAAATACCGTCGTGGCTAGCTCGGCCTCTTAATTCCAGTTTTGCCCGACGTTGGTCGGAATTTCAAGTTTCCAAGTAGTGTTTAAACCTGTCCAATCGGGGGAGCAGAAAAAAAATGAGACCGTCAATTGACGCTCAGCAAAGAGCCTCTTTACTAAGTGTAAAAAAAAACATTTCGCAAAGAACATGGTTTGCCGAGTGTCCGAAAAAAACACTCGGCAAAGAACCGGATTCCGGCAAGATCGGTAGTTGAGTAGCCTAGGAACTATGCCGATCATGTGATTTGATGTGCACTTTTCCTATGTTTCCATGTGCCTAAATTTTAAGATGTGATTTGTTATTTGTCTTGGTGTCATAATATATCACATTTTATTGTCCTTGTTTGCCTATAGAAACAAGAGAATAATAAATTGTTAAATTGTATTTGTATCACATATATCAGATTTTATCAGGTTTGTGATTTTGTGCTGTCTGCATAGAGCTATAGTACCATAGCCAGCATTTCGGGAATCACCTTAAATCAGGCACATGTCCTTCTAGTATCTCTCCTGCTGTCTGCGCACACGTATCACAGAGCCGACCTAACAGTTCACACCACAAGGACATGTGGTGGGCGATTTTTTTTTTCTCGGGCAACCTGTTGTTGTCGGTAAATTACAGTTTTTCAACCATTTATTTTGGTGCCTTTTGTTGTACTATATAGTATTTTTTTATCTCACTTAGGAAGGAGTTTAGGGCATTTATTGGAATAAATAAACTATAAACAAATCCAACTAACCGCCGTGGTTCATTGTACCAGCTGTTTACTTGATTTTTCAAGTGTGATCGCACGCCATGGACAACGCTGCGCTCATCGACCACGGATCCGACGTTGCGCGCAGCGTCTCGGAGATCCCACTGGTTGGCAGCATTTCTCGTGGCCCCAGCAGCTTGTCATCGGCCAGTTTGTCACCCCCTCGTGAACCAGCCGCCGCCAGCAACCCCTCCGGCGGTGGCAATGGCAATGCTGTTCCGGCCAATGCGGGACCGCTCGGGACGACCAGACTCTCTGCCGCTCCGCCTCGTCTTCGTTCCCCTGTTCGTCCTGTCATTGCCACAACGATAAGTCCTGAGGTATGTCTTGTCTTAATTTGGCTTCAAATCTACTTCCTTTGTCTTTGAATAAATGGATTTTTAGATTTGTTTTATGTTAATTTTTTTAAAACTTTCATCGAATTTCTAAAAAAAGATCTACTTTTTAAGGAAGTCGGGAGGGGAAACCCCTACCTAATTTATATTAAAATTGCAAGCTGCACATATGCAGGATCAAAATTTATAACATCAAATTAGTATCAGTATAGAATATATTTTTATAATTTTATGTCATACATGTTATTACTTTTTCCTATAAATATAAAGTTAGTCAAACTTAAGATAATTTGACTTGCACAGATTGTATGAATTGATCTGTTTGGGGACCGAGGGAGTAGTCCATACTGATCATGTCTCAATGATTTTCCTGTTTGATGAGGGATAAAAAAGAATGTTGTCTATAATGCATGTGTTCTTCATTTCAGGACGTCTCGAAGCTTGACCTCTCGATCATGGCATGTAGCATTGGCCTAGTGGTGCCAGTGGCCCTTAACATCAAAGACCTCACCAGCAGCTGGGAACCTCCGTGGAAAGTGCTGTACGGCGTTCTGATGATCGTCTCCCTCGCGTCGACAGTCACCGGCTTCTTCACCGCCTGGTGCCCCGCCGTCTCGTGGGGCAGGAGGCTCTCACCCTCCTGCGCGAGGTTCGGTTTGGTCGACGCCTCCGCCCTGTTCATCGTCTTCCTCGCCTGCAAGCTGGGGCGTCTTGGATGCCCCGCTGGGGTCGCGTCTGCTGCTGTGGTCGTGCTCGTTCTGGCCGTGGTCTGGGCATGGGGCGAGCGGCGGCCAGCGACAGGCGGAGCTGAGGCAGCGGCCGCGGTACAGCGGGGTGCCGGAGCCGGACTTGCTCACGACGTGCCATGATTCTTGCATTGTATTCCTGGGCAACGTAGAAGTCGTCTCTGCAGAGAGGCTTCTTTAGTTTCCTCTAGGAAACTAGGATTGGATGGCTGTACATATGATTTCAGTTTGTTGTTCCACATGGTACATGCATGTATGCTGTTGTATATAATCGATAGGTTGGGTGTAAGTTGTAAATATTCGTGTAATCTCCACCGCCAAGTGATTTGGTCATCGCCGTCGGTTTTACCATATCGATCACCAACAGTTTGCCTTGATTTGATCTTAAAAATCAACAACATCGGTATTGTTATTACATCGATAAGAACCACAAACTACATAATGCATTACTATACATCTAGTCCAAGTCATGAGTCCAAATATCAAATTCGATCACAATGCCCATCACTTAGCATACCAAAGCATCTCCAACAACTCCCTAAATCAACTTGGTATTCTTATAAACTTGGCAAAAACACAAAAAACCCTCTCCAACAACTTGGTAAATCAACTTGCTAAATTTTCCAAGTTGCTATCCAGAGGCCTCTACTGCCGAGATTTGCCAAGTTGCTATCCTCCTCTACGGCAAATCCTCCTGACGGGACAGAGCAAATCCGTCATGGATCGGCCGCCGCATCTCGTCATCGACCTCAATGAGGCGCCGTCGCCGCCGCCGAAGCGACACCCCGCCGGCGCAGGCCCTGTCGCCGCCCAGCGGGGAGTTGGCTCCACCCATCCGAGCCCCGCTTCCCCAGCCTCCTCCTCCTGCTGCCGCCACGCCCGGAACTCCGGTGCGCCGCCTTGGTTCCGTAGGCCCGGGTAATCGAGCGGCACCGGTCCATCACAGGGAGAGCCAGGGCAACCGGAGGGTGCGCCAGGGACCCCTATGGCTCCGGACGCCGTTACGCCGCCGCCCCCGTGTCATCGGGGGCGGTCGGCCCGAGCACGACCGTCGCCTCCTCTGCTCTGCTTTCGACGGAAGGCGTAAGAAAAAAAGGACTGTGCACAATTTTATTACACTTCTCGGACCTCTGTGCAAAACTCTAGGGACTCATATGATCAGATTTTTTATTTTAGCAAGTTGGAATAGCAAATTGTTGGAGATAGCTCTTTTTTTGACTTGCCAAATAAAATAGCAACTTGCTAAATCACATAATTTAGCAAGTCAATTATTCCAAGTTCTTGGAGATGCTCATCTCCCTACGACTAACAGACACTCCCTCCCACTCTGCAGCATACCTCTTCTCTGCAGCTGCAACTGTAGTCAGATGAGCATTGATCCCATAGCTCAACTGAACGGTAAATGCATCTTATTTCTTTGTCGTTCCCCTAACTCATGTACTACATAGGTGTAACATCCTAATTATAATTTGAGTTGAGTTTTACCACATCGGTGTAACATCCTAATTATAAATTGCTCCTAAGCAAGCTAAAAACAAGCGTAAGTTAGAAACCATGATTGTTGCATACATGCTAGTGCGTAGTTTATTGATTGCATATGTGTGCTTAGCTTAGTCTCAAAAGTTCTAGTTGAGTTTGGAGTGGCTTAAACTCTATGGTTTATATATACTAGCAAATATATTCATGCGTTACAATGGGACAAAAAAGCTATCAAAGTTAAAAGGAAAAACGAGGAACCTACATTTCTAGTTATTTTTTACACTTGTTTCCATCTCATCAGATGCCCTAGGAAAAAATAAATCCTAAAAATTCATACAATAATAAAAACATATAGCCTTTAATTTGATAGACACTAATCATCATAGCTAATAATAGCACTGGATTTATTTTAATTTATAAAAAATTACCCACTTATCATTATAAAAAATACATAAAGTAGCCCCCCTAATTTTGCATTTAAATTACCCACCTCTAGCATTACCAAGAGTAATTTAGTGTAAACCCCTAAATTTATATATAAATTCACCCCTACATCTATTATATTATGAAAAGTAAATCAAAATAGCCCCCTAAATTTATATCTAAATTACCCAATTTCCCATTATGAAAAATAAATCCAAATAAAACCCTCACGTTTCATTTGAATTACCCACCTTTTGCTATTACAAAAGCTAATTTAATATAATCCTCTAACTTTGTATCTAGATTAGTTTAAAATACACTATACTAATTTTATACATTATCCGCCTTTGTAATTATGAAAGTTAGTGCAAAATAACACCCTAAATTTATATCCAATCTATCCATGTATGTTGTTACGAAATAGAATATAAAGTATTACCTTTATATTTGTATCGAAAAATCTATTATAAAAGATGAACAAAATATCTCTCAAACCTACATATAAACACTAATATATTCTATTAAAACATAAATCGACATCCATAAAGTATAGGAGACTATATATTTGTAAATCTTAACTTCTACCTTTCGTGATATTGAAAACCTCTTTGTTCTCCATATGTTTCTCTCCTTCCTTTGTTCTCTGTTTTCCAAGCTACATGTATGCTTTGGAAAGAAGTCTATGTTTTCTCCCCCAACTTTCGTGAAAGTCCACTCCCCTCCCTAAACTCCAAAACCGGACAAATCACCTCCCTCAATTTTTCAAACTATGCGTTTACCCACCTAGAGCAGTTTTGAAGGCGGTTTTTGCTATAATGATGATGGTTTTCGGAAGTTTTGCCTTTTTTTCTTATTTATTTATTTCGACTGGATCTTTAAAAAATTATAGTAAATCATAGTAAATTATAAAATAGACAATCTAATTTTGTTGGCCTCCACATGAATAGATCTACATAGTGAATATATAATATGGTACTTCCTCCATCCCAATTTATAAGACGTTTGACTTTTTTAACATAAAGTTTGACCACTCGTCTTATTCAAAAGAATTTTGTAAAAATATCATTTCTTTTGTCATGGCTTGCTTTATTAATAAAAGTTCTTCAAAAATAACTTAAATTTGACCATTTTTATATAAATTTTTTTGAATAAGGCAGTGGTCAAACTTGGAGTTAAAAGGGTCAAACGTCTTATAATTTGAGGTCTTATAATTTGGGATGGACGAAGTATGCTTTAGTATAAAGTTTTGCTAGTATTTTTTTATTTATTTTGGCTGAATCTTTAAAAAAATTATAGTAAATCATAGAAACATCATAAAATGAAAAATCATAGTAAATCTGCTCCAGCTTTCAGCCCGCCAGCGAGCCCACTCACGCCTCGGCACCAATGGGCCAAGTCCCAGCAGTGCGCCAGCACCACAGCCGCCACCAGCATGTCTAGTCAGTCACCACATTCGCTTCCCAACGGGGCCCGCACGTCAGCTTTAGGGAGGTTGCTCCCGTCCGAGCCAGAGTTTTGCCGCCACGATCCCCATTCCATTCCGCGCACATCAACACGAGAGAGGAAACACAGCAGGGGCGGGGAGGGCGCATCGATGAAGGTGTATACCAAACGGATAACCTAGCTGCGCCGCGCCGCCACCGCTCGTCGGCTTCATCCAATCTCTCGTTGTTGACGGTCCGCGGCGGCGTCTCTCAAGATCCGTAAGCTGATCGATCTTTAACTTTAAGCCGTATATCTCCCCGCATCAGGTCGTAGGCTCGATTTCTATTTGTTCAGTCCGTTCAATTTCTGACTCTTTATCTCTCCCCCAAAGTTCATATTTTTTTTTTCTCCTCGATCGATATATATAGGGCGGAGAGGTCAGAGGATGATGCGGCGGTTTGTGAACCTCGTGTCACAGAAGTGGTTCGGCCGCAGCAGCAGCATCAGCAGCATCTACTCGCTGCACCGTCTCGACGTCGCCAACCACCTCTTCTACCCATCCACGGCCGACGCCGAGAAGGCGAAGGCGAAAGCAGAAGCGGCGGCGGCGGCGAACAAGGAGGATATCGATGGAGGAGGAACAGCAGCCAGCAGCTGGCCACCGTCGATACAGAGGCTGAGGCAACTTCCCGCGCCGACCATGACGTTCCAGGCGTCCTCCAGGGCTGTTCCGGTCGACGCCGACGTGCGGTTCTTCGCGCTGCTCAGCCCCCGCGACAGCGAGGGTCGGATTCTCTTGAGCAACAAGCTGGGCCACTCCATCCTCTACGACGCCGACGCCAACTGCGTCAACGCCATGCCCGTCCTCGCCGGTCAGCTGGGGTGCCACCCCATCACCATCTCCCTCGCCCGCCCCGGCTCCCCCACCAACCCCGAGCTGCAGGACCTCTACGTCATGCACTCCGCCGCCAGTACGGATTGGGACACCTGCTGCTTCGGCGTCCTCCGCGTCGGCGACCTCGGCCGGAAGGCCTGGTGCTGGGAACCTCTACCGGCGCCGCCGCTGGGCCCGTGCACCCACATCTGCTCCCACGCGGTGGTCGGCGGCGGCCGAGCCATCTGCGTGTCGGGCCAGTCGATGCCAGGCTACGGCGGCCCCGGCCCGTCCACCGACGGCACCTACTGCTTCGACACGGTGACGCGCGAGTGGACGCGCGCCGGTGGCTGGATGCTGCCGTTCCATGGCGGAGCCGAGCGCGTCCTGGTCCCGGGCCTTGGCGACCTCTGGCTCGGCTTCGCCAACGACGACGGCCAGAACCTGTGTGCGGCGTCGGGGCTCGAGACAAAGACAAAGACAGAGACAGAGACAGAGACGGCGCCGGCGCTGCAGCACTTCTGGCGAGACGCCTGCAAGGTACCCAGCAACTGGAGGACGACGTGCCCCCAGCTCGTCGACCTCGGCGGTGGCAGGTTCTGCGTTGCCAGGACCTGCACGGTTATGCCCGACGCAGACGCAGAATTCGACGAGTACTCTGGGCCAGGGATTAAGGTTGCCGTGCTCTCTGGCGTCGAGCTGCTCACCGGCGGCGGCGGTGACAGGCCGCCGGGGTCGATCGACATTGTGGAGCACAAGTCGGTGGGTTACATATGCCGCAACGATTCAGTCAGATGGGTGCTGTGAATCGAATCGCTTACCCTCCTTGTTGCTTGCTTATTATGCATTTCATGAATTCCTCAATTTGCTTATTATGCATTTCATTAATTCCTCAGTTTGTAAGTGTAATGCCCTGTTTTTTAAAATAATAATAATAAATAAATACTTATATTGACCGGATGGACTAGAAATAGGAGAAAAAAATTGACTTTTTGAACCGTAAGTCATATGGAAGATCCGAGGTCATGGGTGCGTAGAGAACGACGAGACGATTTCGTTCGACTACTAACATGTTCCGTTTGGAGACTAAATGAGTTTTGGCGGAGCTGTTAAATCTGAGCCGTTGGATTTCTGTTAGGTTTCCTATTTCAACTTACTAGAAAACACCGACCTTTGTTTTTTCCTTTCCCTGGCCGCCGCCCTTCCTGTCTCAGCTCTGGCTTCCGCATCTTCTGTTCCTACGCTGCCGCTCTTCATCTCTGGCGATTTGGTGCTGCTCTGCACCTTGCCGATTGGTGTCGCTACCCCCCCCGCCACACTGGTTTGTCCCGGTCAGAATTCCCTTCGCCTGGTACCTGTTGTGTTTTCCTATGCTCTTGACAATGCGATTTTCTTGGAGCAGAGCGTTGCATCTGTGGTCAAGTAGCCCCAAAGAACAAGCACCGCTAGTTCAGAAGAAATTGGAAGGGAAAAGTAGAGGGAAAGAAAGAGAAGTGCCAATCTGATCCTTAGCTTCAATTTCAATTTGAGGTAGTTCTACAGTCGTCGCTTTATCCCTCCACGATTTGGACCTGATTTATCCATGGGATTTTTGTTTGCTGCCGTCAAGCGGACCACTAGTGAACGCAGGCTTTGCAAGAAAGGGAATACTAAACATAAATCTGCAGATGTCATGTTTAATCTTTGGAGCAGGCTTGGGATTAGTTAGGCTTATAGTCTACTGAAACTAGCAGCTTTCTGTTTTCCTGCAAGGTCTTTATTGAACATGGCAGATGTTAATTTCTTCATGGATTTGCTACAGTGATTTCTCAAATGTACAAATTCTATACTAAGGCTTCTGAATAGATTCTTTAGATAATCTAGACTGTAGCTCTAGTCTCCTGTCTTTCACGTAATTTAATTCCTTAATTAGACAAAGGTATTTTCTGAGTGATTTTACAATGCTCGTGACTGTACAACTCTTCCAGAGGCTCTGCCTTAGCTGTCCGGTGAGAAAAACAAAAGAAAAGAAAAGAAATTTGAAAGCCATAGTAACAGCATTGTTTAAAGTATATTCTATTGTTTGAACTACTTTTAGCTTCTGTCTATTATTTTTGATTGGGAACCTGGTTGCTCAGGTGGTGGATCTGAAGGCATAACCCATCATTCTACTCAACGCAATATATAGAATTGCTAAGGCAAGTGCATGACGAACCTTTATTTAGGCTGTGCGCCTCTGTTTGTGTTTCTATTGAATCATGTCGTCCATGTGTTTGAATTTTCATGATTTAAGTTCAAGTTTCGGATTTGAGATCCATGTTTCAAGATTCATTTACATTCAATTCCAGTGCCGTATTTGTCCGGAGGTGTAAGTTGGTTCTTATATTCAGGTTCCTGTGAGTAAGTGCTGGCCCCACTTGCTCGGCTTTTACCGGTAAATGCTAAGGAGTATTCAGTGTTGTCCGTTTCGGGCGGAAACTACTATTTATTTGATGTTCCAGTGCTTTGTTCATGATTCCCGTGTGAAATTCGTTCTTTTGGTTCTAATTATACTTGCTGAGTGTTTTTACTCACTCTTGTGTTTATTTGGTTTTTAGGTACCAATGACCGCGGCATGCATGGGATTAATCGGGAGTAGTATCTTCATGAGCATACACACACACTTAGTTCTCTTCATTCTTTAATTCAAAAATTTTGGTAACTGTAATAGTTTATTAAGGGTCGTTCAATCGTTAGCTGCAGCTTGGGATGGATGTTATGTTTTATTTTGATGAGCTGAATGCTTATGAATTTATTTAGGACATTATTATTTTGGAACTGTGATTTATTTGTCCCGCATATGTCTAGTTTTAGGGGAGATGCTGTCGAAATTTTTAATAATCTTTAGTCTTAGATTTTCTTTTACGTTGTTGGGTAGCCCCCGGTGTCCATTTCAAGCCGGGGCGTTACATTTGGTATCAGAGCCAGGCTATGTTAGAAAGGAGGATTAAAACCTAGCATATATTAAAAAAAATGACACACTTGCACTATAGGATGGGTTGCATGGGTTGCATTGCATTCACGTTTTCATTAGTTTTTTATAATTATTGAGTGAATTTATTGATATCTTGTTGATAGTGTTCTTGTCTTGGTTAATTTTAGCTATGCCGCCAAGAAGGAGTGCTCGTGTAGCTAATCGCGGTCGTGGTAGAGGTCGCCGTGGTGGTCGAGGTCGGGGACGCAATGACCAAGAGGACCATGAACCTACTATTGATGAAAATTAAGAGGACGAAGGGGCTCTGCCGAGTCATTCTTTGTCGTTGCTCTAGTGGTGGTGGTGATGTCCCTATTGCTCCTGCTGCTAAGAAGATGACATTCACCAGGTGGACAGCTTTAAAAGTGGACAAGTTTGATGGATCAGGGTCACCGACGGATGCTGCAGATTGGCTCCGCAAGGTAGAGAAGGTCATGACTGGTTGCAGGTTAACTCCTGAGGAGAAGGTCTTCTTTGTGCCACACCAGCTGACAGGCTTAGCAGATATCTGGTGGAGTGGTGTTTCTGAGGCTTGGCCTGAGGCTCGTGGTGCCATCACTTGGGAGGTCTTTCTTCAGCAGTTTAGAGCTAAGTACTATCCAGAGTCCTTTAGAGACAGAATGAGTGATGCGCTGAACCATATTCAGCAAGGGAGTAAGACAGTGGATGAGTATGAGAGAGATTTTAGCAACATTGTCCGCTTTGTGCCTGCTGTTGCTAGTGATGAGCGTGAGAAGGCAAGAAAATTTTTCCGAGGGCTTAATGCACGATATAGAGAAGTGATGGGAAGGAATCCACCCACTACCTACCTTACAGCAGTGGAGGAAGCTAGGGGGATAGAATCTGAGATTCAGCTTACCACACTCCAGCAGAATCATTATGGTAATGAGAGTGGGACAAGTGGAGATCAAAAGAGGGTTCATCAGGGGGGTGGAGAGTCTTCTCAGCAACCCCCATCCAAGAAGTTTAAGTCGAACCATCAATATCGCTAGCCTCGGTCGACCAAGCCAAAGCGATCGGGGGGGACAGTCTTCATCATCACGCTTCGGCTAGATCTCGGTTCATGCGCCTGCGTGCCGGGCGGGGGTTTGATTTGCTTCAAATGTGGGAAGTCCCACCATTCTTCAGGGTGTGGTTTTTCTGGGGCTTGTCGCACATGTGGTAAAGATGGACACATGTCTATTGTCTGCAAGAAGAACCCAGAGTCTATTATCAAGTGGCAAAAGTCTAGTTCTGCAAGTAATTGTATCGACAACTAGCTCTCATGGGTCGGTTCCTTCGGTTGGCGGTGGTCGAGGTTCGATTCGGATGATGGCTGCTCCTGTAGGATCTTATCGGCAATATCCACAGCAAGTATATGCCTCCTACCTACTACTGGCCTCATCCTCGAGATACCGGTCCACATGCTCACCATCGCTTACCAGCTCCATACGCTCCACCTCGCTTGAATGCATCTTATGCTCCACTTCGGTTACTGCGCCTCCTATTCCACCACACGCAGCCTATGGCGGGTGCTTCTAGTGCTATAAATCCGGCTACGATTTACACCATGCCTACTTCCTCTTCTCTGGGTCGCCCAGATGTGGTCTCAGGTATTCTTACAGTTGATTCGCATGATGCTTTAGTACTATTTGATTCTGGTGCTACGTTTTCGTTTGTTTCATTGGATTTTGTGAAAAAGGCCAACATATCTAGTCAAGAAATTTCTCAGTCTGTTCATGTGAGTTCACCGGGAGGTTTAATATCTAGTTCGATGGTCCGCCCGGGGTTGTGTGATATCCATAGCGGGGGGATGATTTTGTTGCTAATCTAATGGTGATTCCTCTCCAAAATTTTGATGTGATCCTTGGCATGGATTGGTTACACCGTTATCGAGCCATTATATCTTGTTTCTGGAAGATAGTTTCCTTGGAGGCTCCCTCAGGCCAGACCATAACTTTTCAAGCAAGTGCTCCACCATATTCTTTATCTATGTTGGTGAATCTATTTCCTGGTCGTCGACATTTGAAAGCTGGATTTCTTTGGACTTTAGCTGAGAAGCCAACCAAACCCATGGTGATTGAAGAAATTCCTATTGTTCGAGATTACCCCGATGTTTTTCCAGGTGAACTTCCCGATGCCACCCAAGCGGGAGGTGGAGTTCGAATTGATCTTGTACCGGCACAAAACCCATCTCCATAGCACCATATCGTTTGTCTCGCCCATTCCAAGAAGAGTTGAGGAAACAATTGGATGATCTATTGTCCAAGAAATTGATTCGTCGTAGTATGTCGCCTTGGAGAGCTCCTGTTCTTTTTACTAAGAAGAAGGATGGGAGTTGGCGGATGTGTGTGGATTATCGTGGGCTTGAATGCAGAACCATTAAGAATAAGTACCCATTGCCTCGCATCGATGAGCTGTTTGATCGGCTGAAGGGTGCTAAGGTATTTTCAAAGATTGATCTGCAGTCTGGGTACAATCAAATTCCAGTAAGAGAGGAAGACATTGAGAAGACAGCATTTGCAACCATGTATGGACACTACGAGTTCCGAGTTATGTCATTTGGGTTGACAAATGCACCTCCATACTTTATGGAGACAATGAATAATATGCTATGCAGATTTGACCAATTTGTGGTGGTGTTCATTGATGACATACTTATTTTCTCTAAAACGAATGAAGAGCATGAGCAACATTTGAGAATGGTTCTCCATACCTTGCGAGAAAACAAGTTTTATGCTAAATTGAAGAAGTGTGAATTCTGGCTTTCAGAAGTTGGTTTCTTGGGCCATGTTATTAATGAAAGAGGTATTACTGTTGATCCAAGTAAGGTTTCTAATGTAGTAGATTGGGAGAGACCATCTAATGTCAAGGCGGTTCACTGTTTATTCTGATGCTTCACGAGTAGGACTTGGTTGTGTCCTTATGCAGGATGGCAAGGTGATTGCATATGCATCAAGGCAGTTGAGAATGCATGAACAGAATTATCCTACTCATGATCTAGAGCTGGCTGCAGTTGTTTTTGCTTTGAAGATATGGAGGCATTACCTTTATGGTGAGCCTTGTGATATTTTCACTGACCATAAGAGCTTGAAGTACATTTTTACTCAAAAGGATTTGAATTTGAGACAAAGGAGATGGCTGGAGCTCATCAAGGATTATGATATTACCATTCAGTACACGCCAGGTAAAGCCAATGTTGTGGCTGATGCCTTGAGTCGTAAGGCTACTCCTACTACATTGAATTCTTTGATTGCTGAATTTGAGCGGATGGATATATCATATTGCTATGTGGGAGTGGCAGAAACAGAAACAAGGGTTATCCTTGAGTCCGCTTTACCTAGGAGAGTGTTGGAGGCACAACAACATGATCGTTTGTTGCAAGGGGTGAAGAAGCGCATTGGTGAAGGTAAAGTTGGAAATTTCAGCATGGATGATTCAGGAGCCATTCGATTCCGTGGACGCCTTTGTGTGCCATAGAAGGCTCAAGTCAAGGATGATATCCTTCGTGAGGCCCATCGTACTCAATACACAGTGCACCCTGGTGAAAATAAGATGTATCAAGATTTAAAGAAGAGTTATTGGTGGAAGAGGATGAAAGTGGATGTGGCAAGGTATGTGGCATCATGTGGGGTATGCCAACGAGTTAAAGCTGAGCATAAGCGTCCGGCTGTAAAGCTGCAATCATTAGAGGTTCCTGTGTGGCCATGGGATGACATTGCTATGGATTTTGTGGTTGGTTTACCACGTACCCCTAGAGGGAAGGATGCTATTTGGGTTGTTGTGGATCGCCTGAGTAAGGTAGCTCATTTTATTCCTTATCGTTCCACAAATACAACACAAGTGAGTTAGCTCCCATCTATATGCGTGAAATTGTGAGACTTCATGGAGTGCCTAAAACCATTGTTTCTGATAGAGATGCTAAGTTTGTTTCCAAGTTTTGGGAGAGCTTGCAGAGTGCCTTGGGAACTAATGTGATACTTAGCACTGCTTTTCATCCTCAAACTGATGGGCAATCTGAGCGTACAATTCAGACTTTGGAGGATATGCTAAGGTCATGTGTTTTGTCATGGAAAGGAAGTTGGGAGGAGCATTTGCCTCTTGTGGAGTTCGCTTATAATAATAGTTACCATGCTAGCATCAAGTGTGCACCTTTTGAAGCCCTTTATGGAAGAAAGTGTAGGTCACCACTGTTGGGATGCAATGGGTGAGAAGGTAGTTCTAGGACCAGATTGGGTTCTAAGAACGACCGAGCGCCGCTAAAAATTCGGCAACATATGTTGGCTGCACGAGAGCAGACGTAAAAAGCTATGCTTGATGTGAGGAGGCGAGATCTAGAGTTTCAGGTCGGGGATCAAGTACTCTTGAAGGTATCTCCTAATAAAGGTGTAGTGAGATTTGGGGTTAAAGGAAAACTTAGCCCAAGGTACATTGGACCTTTTCCAGTAGTGGCACGCATTGGAAAGTTGGCTTACAGGTTGGAGTTGCCTAATTCTATGAATGGTGTGCATAATGTGTTCCATGTTTCTATGCTGAGAAAATATCTACAAGATCCAGAGCAACATATGACCTTGGAACCAGAAACCGTTGAGGAAGACTTGACCTTCGAGGCACGTCCTGTAAGAATTCTAGAGGAGTCTGATAGAGTCTTGCGACGGAAGACAATTAAATATCTGAAGGTTCTTTGGACTAATCAGACAGAGCGGGAAGCTACTTGGGAGCTCGAGTCGAGAATGAGGGAGAAGTACCCAGAATTCTTCTCATCTGGTGAGTAGCCCAAATTCTTATTTAATTTATATCTATTCCTCATCAAGATTAGCTAAAATAAGAATTCGAGGACGAATTCAGTTGAAGGAGGGGAGAATGTAATGCCCTGTTTTTTAAAATAATAATAATAAATAAATACTTATATTGACCGGATGGACTAGAAATAGGAGAAAAAAATTGACTTTTTGAACCGTAAGTCATATGGAAGATCCGAGGTCATGGGTGCGTAGAGAACGACGAGACGATTTCGTTCGACTACTAACATGTTCCGTTTGGAGACTAAATGAGTTTTGGCGGAGCTGTTAAATCTGAGCCGTTGGATTTCTGTTAGGTTTCCTATTTCAACTTACTAGAAAACACCGACCTTTGTTTTTTCCTTTCCCTGGCCGCCGCCCCTTCCTGTCTCAGCTCTGGCTTCCGCATCTTCTGTTCCTACGCTGCCGCTCTTCATCTCTGGCGATTTGGTGCTGCTCTGCACCTTGCCGATTGGTGTCGCTACCCCTGCCACACTGGTTTGTCCCGGTCAGAATTCCCTTCGCCTGGTACCTGTTGTGTTTTCCTATGCTCTTGACAATGCGATTTTCTTGGAGCAGAGCGTTGCATCTGTGGTCAAGTAGCCCCAAAGAACAAGCACCGCTAGTTCAGAAGAAATTGGAAGGGAAAAGTAGAGGGAAAGAAAGAGAAGTGCCAATCTGATCCTTAGCTTCAATTTCAATTTGAGGTAGTTCTACAGTCGTCGCTTTATCCCTCCACGATTTGGACCTGATTTATCCATGGGATTTTTGTTTGCTGCCGTCAAGCGGACCCCTAGTGAACGCAGGCTTTGCAAGAAAGGGAATACTAAACATAAATCTGCAGATGTCATGTTTAATCTTTGGAGCAGGCTTGGGATTAGTTAGGCTTATAGTCTACTGAAACTAGCAGCTTTCTGTTTTCCTGCAAGGTCTTTATTGAACATGGCAGATGTTAATTTCTTCATGGATTTGCTACAGTGATTTCTCAAATGTACAAATTCTATACTAAGGCTTCTGAATAGATTCTTTAGATAATCTAGACTGTAGCTCTAGTCTCCTGTCTTTCACGTAATTTAATTCCTTAATTAGACAAAGGTATTTTCTGAGTGATTTTACAATGCTCGTGACTGTACAACTCTTCCAGAGGCTCTGCCTTAGCTGTCCGGTGAGAAAAACAAAAGAAAAAAGAAAAGAAATTTGAAAGCCATAGTAACAGCATTGTTTAAAGTATATTCTATTGTTTGAACTACTTTTTAGCTTCTGTCTATTATTTTTGATTGGGAACCTGGTTGCTCAGGTGGTGGATCTGAAGGCATAACCCATCATTCTACTCAACGCAATATATAGAATTGCTAAGGCAAGTGCATGACGAACCTTTATTTAGGCTGTGCGCCTCTGTTTGTGTTTCTATTGAATCATGTCGTCCATGTGTTTGAATTTTCATGATTTAAGTTCAAGTTTCGGATTTGAGATCCATGTTTCAAGATTCATTTACATTCAATTCCAAAGCCGTATTTGTCCGGAGGTGTAAGTTGGTTCTTATATTCAGGTTCCCCGTGAGTAAGTGCTGGCCCCACTTGCTCGGCTTTACCGGTAAATGCTAAGGAGTATTCAGGTGTTGTCCGTTTCAGACGGAAACTACTATTTATTTGATGTTCCAGTGCTTTGTTCATGATTCCCGTGTGAAATTCGTTCTTTTGGTTCTAATTATACTTGCTGAGTGTTTTTACTCACTCTTGTGTTTATTTGGTTTTTAGGTACCAATGACCGCGGCATGCATGGGATTAATCGGGAGTAGTATCTTCATGAGCATACACACACACTTAGTTCTCTTCATTCTTTAATTCAAAAATTTTGGTAACTGTAATAGTTTATTAAGGGTCGTTCAATCGTTAGCTGCAGTTGGGATGGATGTTATGTTTTATTTTGATGAGCTGAATGCTTATGAATTTATTTAGGACATTATTATTTTGGAACTGTGATTTATTTGTCCCGGATATGTCTAGTTTTAGGGGAGATGCTGTCGAAATTTTTAATAATCTTTAGTCTTAGATTTTCTTTTACGTTGTTGGGTAGCCCCCGGTGTCCATTTCAAGCCGGGGCGTTACAGTAAGAGGCAGGCTGACTCGTGAGTGAGCTTCACTATCTCGTTCTGATCTGACTGATATAACCGTCTCGTGGTCTTCTTCTCTAGTATAAATAAATAACAGTTTGCTGACACTTGCTCCGGTTATGTTGATGGTATTAGAAATATGCATCCAACAGTGGATAGCAGGGGGATTAGCATGCACTTGGATCACTGTGTGATTTCTCTTCTATGTTTTGTTTGGCTGCGCAAGGCAAAGTATATATTTGTATCTATTTTGTCCGTTTTGATTTGATGAAATGTTTGTGTGGATTATTTTGTACATGTGCTTCTCTCTGAGTTGTAGGCCGCTCAAGTTACCTGCCAAATGGCACACCTGTATTTCAACTGTCTGCTGGTCCTAGACGGACGGTCGTGCGTGGCTGAGGTGTTCCGATTATGCATTTATGCTCATCTCTGTGTGTGTTGGCTGACCACTATATATAGCCCCGTTTGGAATTCAATCGGGATTCCCACAGAAATTGAAGTGTTTCATGTAACAAATCCTGCGTTTCAAAACACATACTCCCTCTGTACCCGTTTAGTTGTGTAGTTTTGACCTTCTACCACATACATATATGATTCTTTGAACTCGAACATATATGACATCTAGGAACATGGAAGATGCTTTGCGTTGCTAGAGGCACAACTACAACAACCCATAAATAGAGACAAAGGGAGTACTCTACTCTTGAGAGTAAAAGGATTTTGTTGCAGGAGAAGAAACGGAGAGTGGGGGAGCAGCACATGAGTATTATTGTACCAAGTGGTACGCCTGCTTTCTTTAAGCTGAGAAACAGACAGATTTCACATTTTTGTGCTAGCTAATAATAACTTACAGTAGTGACAAGCGAGGTATGTACATATAGCATAAATATAAATATATACAGCGGCCATCATCAGGTGGGCAGGCAAACAGAATAGAATGCTGCATGACATTCACATCGCCTTTGTTGATTGTGCGTCTGACGATGCCGTCGTGCTTGCCTCGGCAGCTGTAGCGCCCGGCTGTGAGGAGATTGCAACCGCAAGAGACGGGGAGGTGACTTGATGCGGCGCTTATCCCCTGACGCCGACGTGCTCGGGTCGGTGGCTTCCCGAACCTGGCCGTCACCGGTGAGGCCAGCGCACATGAGACCGTCCCGTGCCGTCGCCGGCACCCACACCCGGCTGCCAGCGGCGCCAGGGCCGTGACCATCTTTCACCCAGCAACGGTGGCAGGGCCGGCGACGTTCCAGGCGGGGAGCAAGAAGCTAGTCAGTTGATCTTTTTTATATGCCTACAATTAAATCATCAACAATAAAGCCCGGGGCCATGTGGCTGTCCTACATAAAGAATTACAGTTACTTTGCAAAAAGTTGTAAGCATTCTACAAGTCTAAACATACTGTGGCCTTCTACAACTTGAACTGTTTCAATTTGGAAGCAATCTGATATAATATATTCTGTAAACTCTCCCATCACACCTTCTTCTACAATACTTTGTAAAACTCAAGATCATAAGCAACAAAGGTATAATAAATAATAAATCTAAGCTGTACCTCCCAGGCCGCAGTCATTTCTTCTTCATCACACTCCTCGCATCGACAGGGGTGTTCGTATTGCAAAGTCAAATCTTGTCTTAGCCCTGCAGTACCAACAACATAAGTAAGCAGGGTATATATAGAAGCAAAGTACAGAAGAACAACATACTACTGAACTACTGAATTAATTCCATGAAAGAGACCATGAGGGGCTAATTCTTGTCCCTTCGGTCTGCCTCATGAAAAGATACCATGATGGGTTAACGTAAAAGCACAAGGCCGGATTGTGCAATGCTCATCGCTAAGTAGGAGTAAATACTCTAGCTGCATTTTCATGTATGGAAAATGATAGTTCCTAATAATACAGATACCCAGCAAAGATAGAGTTAATTATCCCTGAAAGGCAGTATTGTTGCATGCATCTAGCAGCAAGACACACCATCCTTTTACACAGTTAAGGTTTCTACTTGTATCATGCTGAGACAATCCATCAGAGAAGGTAATCAGATCAGTTTAGAAATTCTACTGAACTTATAGAAAATTTAAAAGGACTTACAGAAACTTTTACCAATCTGTCCTGCCCATTTCTTGTATAACAAAATTTAAGGCCACCTTAGTGTCTTGATCATATATGCAGTTCTAATCCTGTTTGTAGAGGGAACTTCAGTAGTCATCCCACTGCTACTCTGCTGCAGCCTGGTGAGTGGTGTGGTGACTGCTGCAGCACTGAACGACGCTACATATCAAACACCACTAATATCGGCAACACAACTCAAAGCAGGAGACTTCTGCATGTCCTTGTCTACCATGGAGCTTCTAATGTCTTCCACTTCATCCCATCTGCTACTGCCTGCTTGGACATTACTGAAGACCACATGGTAGCCAACATTATTTGGTTCCAGCTCCATAAGTTTCTGAGCAGCTAAATTCGCAAGCTTTGAGTTTGAGTGCGTTTTGCAGGATGCAAGGAGCGCACCCCATATCCTGCCATCAGGCTTAACTGTCATGTCACTGATCACTTGTACAGCTTCCTCCAGATTACCAGAGCGGCCAAGAACGTCCACCATGCAAGTATAGTGTCCTAACTCAGGTGTGATACCGAATTTTCTTGTCATGCAATCAAACAACTCACGAGCTTCACTAACAAGACCTGAGTGACCACATGCTGACAGCAAACTCAGGAAGGTCACTCCATTTGGCCTTGCTACTTCTTCCAGCATCTGTCGAAACAATGTCAGTGCTTTCTTACCATCTCCATGGATCGTGTATGTTTCAATCATTGAACTCCATGAGACAATATCTTTGTGAGGGATGCTGCTAAAGCACCTTTCTGCCAAATGAATGTTCCCACATCTAGCATACAGCTTAATAATGGAGGTCTCCAAGGCACAACTCTGAGATTCTGCAGCACAGTCATTTCTTATGATGTATCCATGAACTACTTTACCAAGCCGTAAATCACCCAATTCTGTATAACAGATGACCATTGCTCGAAGCACGTCAGCACTGGGAAGAAGTGAAGAATCCATCATTCTTCCAAAAAGATGTACTGCATCTAAGAACTGCCTATGATGGATAAAGGCTACGAGCATGGCTGACCATATGCAGTTGCTTTTTCTCCTGAATTCTTCAAATAACTGAACTGACGATGGTAATTCACCACATTTCGCATAGAAGTCCACAAAGGATGCTACCAGGATTGTGTCAGTGAGCCCACTCTTAAGAGCAAAAGAATGCAGCTTCTGACCCTGCACAAGGTGTCTGCACTTGGCGAACGCAGCAACAACGGAAGTTAAGGTCTCACAGCTTGGACACACCTCTCTTCTCATCCTTTCATACATCTCGACAACCTTAGAAACTCTCCCCTCTGAAGAATACTCCGAGATTATAATGTTCCAAGAAACCGCATCGCTTCTCGGCGACTGCTCGAACAGCCTCACAGCGACGTCCACACCAGTGATCCTGCTCAAGTGCGTCAGAATCGAGTTGAGAACCACCACATCGCCACTCCATCCGCTCTTCACGGCGTAGCAGTGGAGCTGCGCCCCGGCAGCAGCATCCCTCGCGACCATGCACGCGCGGAGCAGCACGGCGAGCGTCGCCGCGCTCGGCTCGCACCCGTCGGCCCTCATCGCGGAGACCAGACGGGACACGGCCTGCGTGTCCCGGGCGCCGGCGTACGCGGACACCAGCGACGTCCAGGAGACCGCGTCCCGCGACCGCATTTCGTCGAACAGCTGCCGCGCGCGCGCCACGGCCCCGCGCCGCGCGTAGGCCTGCAGCAGCGTGTTGCAGAAGTAGGCGTCGCCGGCGAGGCCGGCCCGGAGGCCCACCGAGTGGGCGGCGCCGACGGCGGCGAGGCCGCGGCCCGGGAGCAGCGCCGCGGCGCGGTTGAGGAGCGGAGCGTGAACGCGTCCGGGCGGGCGCCGGCGCGGAGCATGGTGGCGAAGGCGGAGACGGCCTCCGCGGGGAGCCCGGAGTCGAGGCGGTGCCGGATGGCCGCGTTCCATTCGGCCACGTTGGCGGCGGCGAAGGAACGCAGGGTCGCCCGCCGCGCCGGAGACTTCGACAGAGCAGGTGCTCGACGAAATGCGGAGCAGCAGCTAGTCATGAGATGACGACGCGACAACCCAGAGACCGCATTCACAATTTCTCTGCGATTACAATCGCCTTCTCGAATTCTTCTTTCTAGGGAGAATGAAATGTGCTGCCTTGCCTAGTGACTCTTATTTGGCATGAAATTTTGAAACTCAGATGAAGCTTTAGGTTCGTAATTCTAGTCCTAATGGTCATGAGATAATAATAAGCAAAAATTGTGCTTCTCACAATTTTCCTGTTCCAACAATGATTCCTCCATAGTAACCGTTAGCTGCAAGCCAATTCCATATAAACGATCGAGAAGATATAATAAGAATGAACTCACTTTTGACTCCTGCCTAAGCATAAATTTTAAACAAAAAAAGAAAGCCTAACACCCTAATAGCCATCAATTCTAGAACTTGATCGTCACTCATGTGTCTGAAAGAAAAAACGTCATAGTCACTTGCACCGACTGATGCAATGCCTTCAACACCAAAGCCCATGCAGGCAGCTTTTCGAGGATAATCCCTATGCACAGTCAATGAATTACCGAAAAGTCTACGAGAGTAAACATGTTTTTTTTTAAAAGGCGGAATAGCCAAATTCATCCCCAAACTATTGCCGAAAAAGCTTAGTTTGGTCCCCTCAAATATGAAAAACGGGCGTTCTAGTCCTCAAAATGTTATAGCCAACTCGGTTTCGTCCCTATACTATAAAAACGATTCTCATCCTCAAACTTTTACTTAATGGCTTAATTTCATCAATGGTCGGACGTGGAACGCCACGCTGGCTCACCTCATCACCACCTAGTTAGTTAGAATCGGTTTAAAAGCTCGCAACTAATTTATTATTCCAATAAGTTGCAACTAGTTGTAACTCTTCAATACAATATCCGATAAAGATTATTTTTATAAAAAAAAATATAGATCTCAATAAGATTCGTCCTCAAATAAAAAAAAAAAAAACTAGAAAGTTCTAGATCATATCAAGATCTACAATTTTTTTTAAAAATCATCTTCATTAGATGTTGTATTGAAGAGTTATAATTAGTTGCAACCAGCTATAATAATAATAATAAACCGGTTGCGTGCTTTTAGATATTAAGTTCAACTGACTTGACGATGACGAGGTTGTGGCAGAACCTTCTAAATTATATGGCCCACAAGCACCGACCTTGTCCCTAAGACCTCGATCAACCATGCTTATACACCATATAACCTAGAATGTTACTGTCGGGTGGATCCCCGATAAACCACAATCACTCCAGGATCGATACTTACGAGATACATCACAAGATATTACAACAGCTTTTATACAAAATACCGAGTAGCGGAAGACTTACAATCACTTAATTTACAAACATTTTGTAAAACTTATACGTACAGTATTATTATTATAACCCAAATGGAAGTATCATTACTTAACTTGATTACAAGCCACGCAACAAAAGTTGCCCTGCCCAAAGGCCACTCAATTCACTCTTCCTCAGACACTTCTTCAACAACCGTCATGCAGCAAGGGCCGTAGCACGCTTGCCCATGCGGTTCACCTGCAACAGGGGTTAAACAAACCCTGAGTACAAAAAGTACTCCGCAAGACTTACCCGACCAAAAAGTGGGGAGAAGACTCAGGAATGCTGGCTAATAGGAATCAAGGTGAGGCTTTAGCAAGATCAAATGACACCTTTGCAAAAAGAGACTAAGCCAGTCCTTACTTTACTACATCAATCACTTGTCAACCAAGTATCGGATTCAAAACTTTCCATCATCAACTTCCATTATTACTACGATGCTGGTGCGAGGATCACGGCTCCCATATCGTGGAGCACACGACGATTCGAATCGCTTTATATACCCAGCTGGGGCTTCCTAGCCGCACGATGTATGCAGGACCAACATCGTACATACATCAACTCACGCCCGGATTTCTCCCTACCAGAACGGAGGTACAGTACACCACCTCACTACGGCCGCTCGGTCACTTCGGCGGTGCGCATCGTAGAATGGGCACACGCTACTTGTCCGTTCTAGTAAAAGATAGTCCAAGTGGAGTTTACCGCCATTAGCATGCGACTAGTACTATCCAATAACCTCATGATCCAAGGGCCAAGCAACGAACGGTGCTTAACCGACACAAGTGGACGACACTACACCAGGGCAGTAGCCCCTCCTGATGCAAGTCACTCCACCGGCGTCTCGATTTACTCATCATCATGTTCTTGGGCGTACCCCTGACCCGGCCAACGTGAGAGGTAGGCGACAAGCAACATCAAGTTTTCATAAATTCCCATAAGAGAAATTAAAGATGAGTTTATGGTGCAATCACCGGGAGGGCGTATGTGTACACGGGAAGTAGTCTCTCAGATTCCTATATCTCTTGGTGGGTATTTATATCCCACGGATCGATAGTATTGAAGGATCAAAATATAGATGTGATCCTCGGAATGAACTGATTACGCCCGGTATGGCGCTGTGATAGATACCCTGAATAGAAATGTTAAGCTGTTGCTACCCGATAACCAGTCCCCACTCCTTATCCAATTTCTGATTCCCAAGAAAGCGGTTACAACCACTAATGCAACCTCAGTGCCAGCACTTCAAGATATACCGGTAGTCTGTGAGTTTCGGATGTGTTCCCGATGATTTGCCCAGGCTACCACCGGAAAGAGATGTTGAATTTGTGATTGAGTTGAAGCCGGGTGCTTGCACCAGGATCCCGAAGAGCTTATAGGATGCCCCCAAAAGAGTTAGCTGAATTGAAAACTCAATTGAAAGAACTGTTGGATAAAGGTTTTATCCGACCTAGTTCATCACCGTGGGGTTGTCCCGCAATCTTTGTGAAGAAGAAAGATCAAACTCGAGAATGTGTGTGGACTATCGTCCATTAAACGAGGTGACCATCAAAAATAAATATCCTCTTCCTCGTATCGATCTTCTCTTTGATCAACTTGCGGGAGCCAAGGTGTTCTCAAGATTGATCTTAGATCTGGCTACCACCAAATACGTATACGGCCGGAAGATATTCAAAAACCGCCTTTACCACCGGATACGGCCTATACGAATATCTAGTCATGTCATTTGGGCTTACTAATGCTCCAGCCCATTTCATGTATCGATGAACTCGGTGTTTATGCCCGAGCTCGATCGTTTTTGTCGTAGTGTTCATCGACGACATTCTTATATATTCCAAAAATAAAGCGAGCATGCGAGCATCTCCGTATTGTTCTCTCTCGTCTCCGAAAGCATCGACTTTTATGCTAAATTTAGTAAGTGTGAGTTTTGGCTTAGTGAAGTCAAATTCCTTGGTCATGTCTTATCGGCCGAGGGTGTTGCAGTTGATCCCAAAAAAATCCAAGATATTCTTAATTGGAAACCACCCACCACCGTTCATCAAGTTCGTAGCTTCCTTGGAATGGCGGGATATTACCGCCGCCGTTCTGATTTCTCCAAATTAGCCAAACCAATCACGTAACTCCTCAAGAATCAAACCAAATTCCGATGGTCATATGAGTGTGAGCAAGCTTTCCATAAGTTAAAAGATCT
This sequence comes from Chrysopogon serrulatus, assembly GCA_015844335.1. Lineage (NCBI taxonomy): Eukaryota > Viridiplantae > Streptophyta > Magnoliopsida > Poales > Poaceae > Chrysopogon > Chrysopogon serrulatus. The sequence goes on along the minus strand of JADLZL010003678.1, from coordinate 110,526 downwards.
TCTAACCACTTTGCCCCCTTCCTTGCTCGGCCAAATATTGAAAAGCCATTCGATGTGTATTGTGATGCGTCCGGCATCGGCATCGGATGTGTGTTAATGCAAGAGGGCAAAGTTATTGCTTATACTTCGAGGCGGTTGAAGCGACATGAAGAGCATTATCCAACTCATGATCTTGAGTTAGCCGCAGATTGTGCATGCTCAAAAAATATGGAGGCATTATTTGTTTGGGCAACAAATGTCATATTTATAGTGATCATAAAAGTTTGAAGTATATCTTCACACGGTCTGAATTGAATATGAGGCAGCGAAGGTGGCTTGAATTAATCAAAGATTATGATCTTGAAGTCCATTATCATCCTGGCAAAGCCAATGTGGTTCTGATGCTCTCGGTCGAAAGAGTCGGTGCAACTGTTTTTGTTTATCACTCCAAAGAATCTGAGTCTATGTCAAGAGTTAGAGAGATTAAATATTGATATAATTTCTCGGGGTACTGAATGATATCACCGTACACTCATCTATTCAAGAAAAGATTATTGCCGCTCAACGAAAAGCAAAGGGCTCAAGCATATCGGAGAAAAAGTCGGATCGGGGGCAAGCATCTTGCTTCCGCCTTGATGACAACGATGTATTATGGTTCAAAAATCGTCTAGTTGTTCCAAAGGTCCCCGAACTCCGACCAGTTGATTCTTGACGAAGCTCACTTAACCAGATTCTCGATTCACCCGTAGCAATAAGATGTATCACGACTGAGGCGTAGATTCTAGTGGACTAAAATGAAAATTGAGGTAGCTCGATATGTTGCGAAATGTGACACTTGTCGAGAGTCAAAGCCATTCATCTGAAGACCGCTTTGGGATGTTACTGACCTTTACCAATTCCGCTTTGAAGTGGGAAGATATTAGCATGGATTTTATCGTTGGTTTACCTAGAACTGCCGGAGGGTATGATTCTATATGGGTTATTGTGGATCGATTAACTAAGTCGGCCCATTTTATCCCGCTGAAGAATGTTTACCGAGCACCTCAATATGCTCAATTATATATAGACCGAATTATGTGTTTGCACGGGGTACCCAAGTCTATTGTTACGAGATAGAGGTACACAGTTTGTTGCTCGCCTCCGCAGAAATTCCATGAGACCTTGGGTACTAATTTATTATACAAGATCTTGCTTACCATCCGCAAACCGGAGGGGGCAGATCCGAAAAGTAAATCAAATCCTTGAAGATATGTTAAGATCTTGTGTATTGACATATTCCTCGGCTTGGGATGAATGTTTGCCATTAGCAGAATTTGCTTATAATAACAGTTATCAAGAGAGTCTCAAAATGGCACCATTTGAAGCTTTATATGGCCGCCGATGTCGTACTCCACTTAATTGGTCTGAACCAGGAGAAAGACAGTTCTATGGAGTTGATTTAGTTAAAGAAACCGAAGATAAGATCAGACAAATTCAAGCAAATCTGAGAAAAAAGCAATCTCGACAGAAAAAGCTATGCGGTCGTCATCGGCGACCCTTGGTATTTAAGGTTGGAGACTTTGTATACCTGAAGGTATCCCCCATGAAGGGTGTGGATCGTTTTGGGGTCAAAGGAAAGTTGGCGCCTCGATATATTGGTCCATTTCAAATTATTGAACAGTGTGGCAAGGTTGCATATCGGCTGGATCTACCTGAACAGTTGTCTCTGGTGCACAATGTGTTCCATGTATCTCAATTGAAAAAGTGTTTGCGAGTGCCCGACAAGGTTGTTGACATTGAAGGTGTCACACTTGGAGCCTGATTTGACATGTGCCGAGTATCCAAATCGAGATTCTTGATCGAAAAGATCGGGTTACACGCAGACATATAAAGAAGTTTTATAAAGTTCAGTGGGATCAGCACTCTGAGGATGAAGCCACTTGGGAATCTGAGGAATTCTTGAATGAGCACTTTCCGGAGTTTCTTTCTTCTTTCTCCTAAGTCACGATTCGTTTCTAAGAATTGTGACTTTCCCAAAAACATGAGACTTGTAATATGAACCCTTCTACCTCCCTCATGAAACAATGTAAGATGTGTTTGCTTGACACATTTCCTTTTCCATTACTTAGCCCTAAGCTTTGAATCTCGGGACGAGATTCCTTTTAAGGGGAATATAATGTAACACCCCGGTGTTACGTTAAGCAAAACCTGCCATGTCATCATCATCATTGCATGAGCATTCATGATTAGAAAACCCTAATTTAAACAATTAAAATGAGTTTACGATTCTAGGGTGTTGTTTGAGCTCCTTTGTATTACATGTGCTTATGTTTATAATTTGAATCCTGCTCACATGTTTGATTTCTTAAATAAAACCAATCAATTAAAATCAACCGTGATGTTTGCAAGTGCTTGGCTAACCCTGACTTTCACCTTAAACAAGTTTTCTAAATCAAATGAGGTGCAAGAGAGAACCAAGTTTGAAATTGGCATTCAATTCCCAAATCCTAGCTTGAGAGGCTAAGTGTTGGAATTGGAATATCACTTTCAAATTTGGTGAGCTAACCATGATTAATTTTATAAATAAAAGTTGCCAACCAATGGCACCTTTTGAAAGTATGAACTTTGTACTTTGAAAATATGCTATTGGTTGGGTTTGAAAAGTGTCGCAGCACCACTATTTATTTGCCCAAGATTTCAATTTGAAATTCATTTCAAAAAGGGATATTTTCAGTATGTTTTACCCCCTTCATAATTTCATCTCAAAATATTCAAAATTTGGGAAAACTTCCAAAATACAGTTTGTGCATCTCTTTGAGCTCTACAACTTTGGTATACAAAGTTTTTCAAGTTTTTGAATAAAATTTGGAGTAATTTCAAAAAGTAATTTGAATTTCAAATTGTCCCCTTTTGAGTTTTAAACTACAATTCAAAAATTATTGGGTTTCATGAAAAACTTCCTAAATGAAAGTTATAGATTTTGAGATATGGAACAACTTTTATTTTTGGAGATTTTCATCTTTTATTCAAACTTTAAAAGTAATTTTGAATTCCCAAAAGGTAGGGTTTCATCCCTTTTTAAATTTGAAGTTCAAATTCAAAAACTATTGTGAATCTGACAAAACTTCTTTAAGAAAAGTTGTAGAGCACAAAATTTGGAACAAACGGTATTTTGAGATATTTTGGTGTACAGTACAATTTTTGGGATTAATTTTGAAATTGGAAAAATAGGTGGCGCCGCTACGATAGATGAACAGGGGGGTGCCATGCCGGCCGGTCGGCCGTCGTCGCCGCCCGTGGCCACTCCCGCGCCTTCCGCGGATTTCACGCGCCGCCATCCACCTCCACGCCTTCGTGAAGGCTGGCGGCCACCTGTCAAGCACCTCCTTGCCCTATAAAGACCATGCACCGCCGCAATTTTTCTCTTTCCTTTCCTTTGCTTTCGGCCGGCCGGCGTTCACCTTCTTGCGAAATTCGCGCTCCACGCTCCATCACCGCCTCCTCCATCTCGCAACTAGCTCCGCTCTGGTCTTGCGCATCCGTTGAGACCGTTGTTGCTTCCTCTGGCCACCAAAGTCACCTAGACGCCGTCGTCTTCTTTTTCTCCGGTCACCCGGCCGCCGCCCACACCACCGTGAGCTTCTATTCCTTGATCAAAGCCGCTCGGGGGTCGTATTCGCGTCGCGTCGCGTCGAGTTCGCCATGGTGTCTTGAGCACGCTGGTATGTTGAGTTTCGGCGGAGGGGCTTAGGGAAGGTTGATCGTCGGGGGCCGCACGCCGGAGAGCCGCCGGCGTCCTCGGCGTATGTGCTCCGGCGGTCAAACGGAGCCGAGTAGTAGGTCGTTGGGTGCGGGGTTACGTGAGGAAGTCGTCGGTGCGACTGGTTTTGCCGGAGAAGCAGCACCGGCGAAGAACGGTGTCCGGCCGTGCCGTCGGCCTTGTTCTTGGGAAAAGAAGAAGGAGGGGGAGGAAGAAGAAGAGGGCCGACAGCGGGGCACCTGCCTGTCGGCGAGGAGAAGAGAAGGAGGCCGGGCCGCGAGCGCCAAGCACGCCTGCGCGGCGTGGAGACGGGCCGTGCGGGCCGATGGGCCGCACAGTGCGGTCCGCGGGGAAAAGAAAAGGCTTTTCTTTTTCCTTTAAAAATTTCCAAGACACAGTTTTCATCTTTTTGCTATAATTTTATTTGGGCAGATAAAAATATGAGAAAAATATATGTGTGCTCCTTGTAATATGCTCTGTCAATGAAAAATGCTAACTTATGATTTTCAGTAAGTTTTAGTTATAATTAAAATTGCTCCTTTAATTAATAAATGCAACTTCCATGATTTTTAATAATTAAAATATAACTCCAATAATTATGAAATTTATTTTGTGTGCTAATTAGATGGTAATGAGCTTAATTATGAAGTTTGGTTAAGTTTTGATTAAGTTTTGTATTAAGCTTGATTAATCCCTTTTTAATTAATGTTTAATTAGTTAATTCTTTGATTAATTAGGGTTTAATTAATCTCCAATTAGTAAGTTAATTAGTGGCTTTCAACGACTGTAAAAATGGTCAATAAATTAGTAATCACCTCTAATCACCATTAGGGTTGCTTGATTTTGGGATTGAGTGATGACCCTAGGTCATTAACCCTAATGACCTTCGGCATTTCATGTTGATTGTGTGTCGCTAGTCCGTCGTCGTCGACGTTAGTTATACCTTCCTAGAGTGAGGTTACCGTGAAGGAAAGTTGTACTCAAGATTGGTTAACGTTTGATGCATCGCTTTGTCGCATGATCATTCATTTACTTGCATTATAATCATGCATCTCTCGTCGTCGTGTAGCTACTGGGACTGAGGAAGGGGTTGATCCAACCCTTGTTCTTGAAGAAGGTGTTCTTTGTGAGGAGACTGGTTCTGGTTCTCGTGATTGGTTCTCTGGTCCTCACTTCGCCGAGCCCCAAGGCAAGCCCCGGATGCATTCAAACCCTCCTTGTATTTCGAAAAGTTTTTTATGATTTCATGTGATGATACTGCATTAGGTGTAGGAGTTGTGTGTTACCCTACTTGATGCATTTACCATACCTTGATATATTATCCTGGATACTGTTTTGATTTCAAATTGCTTAGTTACGCTTAGTCTTGCTACTAGAATAGGGTTTTGATAAATTGTTTCTAAAGTTGTGATAACAATGATCCCCGATGGGAATTTATGAAAACTTGATGTTGCTTGTCGCCTACCTCTCACCTTGGCCGGGTTAGGGGGTACGCCCAAGAACATGATGATGAGTAAATCGAGACGCCGGTGGAGTGACTTGCATCGGGAGGGGCTACTGCCCGGTGTAGTGTCGTCCACTTGTGTCGGTTAAGCACCGTTCGTTGCTTGGCCCTTGGATCATGAGGTTATTGGATAGTACTAGTCGCATGCTAATGGCGGTAAACTCCACTTGGACTATCTTTTACTAGAACGGACAAGTAGCGTGTGCCCATTCTACGATGCGCACCGCCGAAGTGACCGAGCGGCCGTAGTGAGGTGGTGTAATTGTACCTCCGCTCGGTAGGGAGAAATCCGGGCGTGAGTTGATGTATGTAAGATGTTGGTCCTCGCATACATCGTGCGGCTAGAAGCCCCAATTTGGGTATATAAAGCGATTCGAATCGTCGTGTGCTCCACGATATGGGAGCCGTGATCCTCGCACCAAAGATCGTAGTAATAATGGAAGTTGATGATGGAAAGTTTTGAATCCGATACTTGGTTGACAAGTGATTGATGTAGTAAAGTAAGGACCGGCTTAGTCTCTTTTTTGCAAAGGTGTCATTTGATCTTGCTAAAGCCTCACCTTGATTCCTATTAGCCAGCATTCCCGAGTCTTCTCCCCCACTTTTTGGTCGGGTAAGTCTTGCGGAGTACTTTTTTGTACTCGGGGTTTGTTTAACCCCCTTTGCGGGTGAACCGCATGGGCAAGCGTGCTACGGCCCTTGCCGCATGACGGTTGTTGAAGAAGTGTCCGAGGAAGAGTGAATTGAGTTGCCTTTGGGCAGGGCAACTTTTGTTGCGTGGCTTGTAATCAAGTTAAGTAATGATACTTCCGCTGGGTTATAATAATACTACTGTTTGTATAAGTTTTACAAAATGTTTGTAAATTAAGTGATTGTAAGTCTTCCGCTACTCGGTATTTTGTATAAAAGCTGTTGTAATACTGTGATGTATCTGTAAGTATCGATCCTGGAGTGATTGTGGTTTATCGGGGATCCACCCGACAGAACATTCTAGGTTATATGGTGTATAAGCATGGTTGACTGAGGTCTTAGGGACAAGGTCGGTGCTTGTGGGCCATATAATTTAGAAGGTTCTGCCACAGAGGTGAGCCAGCATGGCGCTCTACGTCCGATCAGGGACGAAATTGAGCCAGCTACGAAAGTTTGAGGATGGGAACGGTCGTTTTTATAGTTTAGGAATGAAATTGAACCGGTTGTGAAAGTTTGAGGGTTAAAACGACCGTTTTTCATAGTTCGAGGGGACCAAACCGAGCTTTCGGCTATAGTTTGAGGGCAATTTAGATATTCCGCCTTTTAAAAACTAAATCAAGCTCTTTTCTATATAATTGGTCAAACTTTAAAAAGTTTAACTAACACGGGTTCTAGAAGTTAAAGTTTTCAGAGAGCCGAAATAACGTGTATACCCTCGCATTATTATTAATTAAGGAGGGTAAAAGAATATTTACTACTCCATCCGTTCCAAATAATAAGGCGCTTCAGTATTTTTAGGCACATAAATTTTACTGTGTATCGTAATATAATGTACATCTAGGTAGTAAAAAGCTATGAATTTAAAAAATTAAATATTTTATAATTTGAAACAGAGGAAGTGCTTATTATTGTTATTATTGTACTTTCCATGTTGCCATGTTTGTCTTTGGGCCCGTTTCCTTCATAGCCAGCAACCGAGGTGGATATTATTTGTAGCTAAGCTAATACTCCCTTCGTCCCCAAATTATAGTTCATTTGACTTTTTCAACCTCAAGTTTAACCACTGTCTTATTCAAAAAACTATGCAAAATTTCATATTTTTTTGTGCGTTTTGATTTACAAATAAAGGTTCTTCAAGAATGACTTAAATTTAACTACAATTGCACAAATTTTTTTTGAATAAGATAAGCGGTCAAATTTGAGATCAAAAAGTCAAATGAACTATAATTTGAGACGGAGGGAGTACTAACCACTCTGCTTCTGCCTGTGGTTGTTCTGGCCTCGACGCATGCACTGTGGATTGTGGCTGGCAGCTGCCATCGACTGGAGCCAGAATTCCGATGATTCGGCCGGTGACGAGCATGATAAAACACAATCTGTACACGTTTTGAACTTTTGATGATCATATATAGTATTGAAAACAAAAAAAAAAAAAATCTTTACGTCGACTATCCATCAAACTAAAATAATCCCCCCTAGCGTGCGCGTTGTTGTAACTTGCACTATTTCTCGATCTTAATATAAAAGATACATAAATCTTTTAGATATTCGAGAGAAAAATTATTTTTATAGAAATAAAAAATAGAATTTATGTTTTAGAGACCGTATTCACTATCGAAAACAACTTTGTTTTTGAACATAGAGGGAGTATATTACTCGTTACAAGCTTAAAAGCGACCCCACAATAATCCACCAGACACGCATTAAATTGCCTGTAATTTACTAGCTACGCCAATACAAAAAAAAAATCACTAAATCTACAGTAAGTGTAAACAATATTAATATAAGTTGTCAGGAGGTCATATATCCCTGTTCAAGTACCTTCTTATTTGCGTGACTATGGCCTCACCATCGACGGCGCGGAATCATCGATCATCCATTTCAAAAATTGCGCTATTCCATCTGGAAATCTAGAACATAATTTAGGTTGTGCAAACTGCAACACCCTCTATAGTAGTAATAATTTCATGAAGTATGGTGAAGGATGATGAATATGTACATCCTAATCGGGGAAAGTTTTCCTACGTTCCTAGCGCATCACTCATATGCCCAGGTGATATTTTTTGCGCTCCTTCAATGTGGGGGCTCCCCAGTGTGGGACCCATTTTTCTGTGGCCGTCGTGCGTCGTCCCCTGGGCAGACTTCCCCTTACCCTGCTGTCGGTGCTCAGGTGATAAAGAAAAAAAAAGAAAGCGACCTCACCAAAAAAAAGGTCGATTTCCCTTCCGTACCTATCCGTTCCACCTGGAGTCTTGCTTTCCTGCTTCCCAGCCGCCGCCGCGGGAGCACGGCTGCCGCCGCTCTCTTCTCCGACGGTGCTGCCACTCTCCGTGCTTCCCGGTTCTTCGCTATCTCTTGGTAAGCGCCTTCCTTCAATGTTCCCTCCGGTTCTATGGCAGCACTGTCTATTTCTATGTCACCACCTGAGGTCATATGCCTTCTTCATGTCCTGTTCTATGGCAGCATGAACTCAGCACGGCGCTTGCCACAAACCATGAGAGCTAAACTCCACAGCTCATCTAAGAGGCGGAACCACCAAGGTCTTCCACCGGCAAACAGTGAAAAGACAAGTCCCAAGTTCATTACCGTTCATATATACACGACTAAGGTTACAGAGCAACGAAAATAGTACAGAAAAATCGTGACCACAACCCAAAAGGACATGATTAAAATAATATGCAACCTTCCAAAAAAACCACAGCCACATCTTTATCGGCTACCAATACATACATTACCGTATTGCAATTTATACGTACAGAAACAGAGCATCATGTCCATTCAATGACCCAAAAAAAAACCTTGACAAGCCCATTCCAACACCAGGCCCAGCGAAACAACCAGGCGCGCGAACAGGCCGCGCGCGCGCGGCGGAGCGCGCGTGTCATCCTAGTTGAATTGATGACCATGCATGGCCGGCTTTGGTCGTAGATCAGCACCACTGATCATTTATCAAACTGAAGGTAACCGTAGGGGTTTCCGCATTGGGGCACGTACAACGGTCGTTGATTTCCCATCTCTTCGTGGGTAATTTTGCGAAAATCCCCCTCCTTTGGCTTGGAGACGGCCTCCTCCTCGTCTCGCGAGACGACGCAGAGGGCTCGTGCTCCCAGGCCGAGTCGACGCGGAAAGCTGCGATGTAGGGTGTCGTCCTCTCAAATCGACGGCACGCTAGGATCTTCGCCTCCCCACGAGGTCGAGGCCACACGACCCCAGCCAAATCCGCCATGGACGCTCACTTCCCCGAGGTCGAGGCCACACGACCCCAGCCAATCCCCTGCTAGCCTGCTGTCTTCCAGCTAGCTCCGCTCGTCGCCGTTGAGTTGGGGATCTGGCTGGCGGAGTGCGCCGCCGTTCACCGAGCGTCCTGGCAACCGCCGACGGTGACAAGCACCCACTCCAGGAGCGTTTCTTGAGGAGGAACTGCGAGCTGATGACGGTGAGGGGCGCTGAGCTGCAGCCACCCCTCCTGCTCTCTCTCGTCGACCTGATGGCCATGTTCGACGCTGTCGTCAAGCACCTGCATGCTACATGATCGACGAATGGCAGCTACAGGACAGCTTGGTTTTCGTCGATCCTCCCTCGTAAGTTCCTCTGCTGCCCGGCTCCACGCCTTTTGATCCTGCTTCCGTGGGTGTTCTGCCTCTTTGGACATGGATTTGCCGGGACTCTCCTTTGCTCCGGGGCTAAGATTCCAGGATGACATTGAACGACGGTTCAACCTCCCGGTTTCTTGCCCAAATCCTACTTTTGCTCTGGTGATTGCCTTTGGCCGATGCAAGTTCCGTCTTGACCCACTGTTCGGTTAGCCCTGATCCTGCAAGCCACCCTTGGCGGATCTGCTCACCATTTCCATGTTTCCTTGCTTGCTAACGTAACGTTCAAGTTCTTCGTTTCTTCAAACAAGTTGGATTCTCCATCTCCAACTTGCGATCGTTTTCTTGCGAGCTTTTTTTTTCATCTGCACCTTTGGGGCAATGGTGGTCCCAACCGGCGGCGTGAGTACTCCGGTTTCCTTGTTGAGGAAGCTTCGCTCTTGGCATCCTGCGCACAAGCGATCTTCTCGAGCACCGCGACCTCATGTTCATGGTTTCATCCGTCCTTACGCTTCATTTGCTTTGAGGTGGTCCGTGCTATCCACGGGCGCATACTGTCTTGCCCCCCGGTATTCTTCTCTCGGGCGCTAATGCGATTCCCACACTGACGCTATTTGGGGCGAATGCGATTCCGCTTCGTTCTCAACCTTCAAAGCCCACGATAATCATCGTCTTCAACCTCTCGACGCTATTGGGGCGAATGCGATTTAAACCGTTCTCAACCTTCAAAGCCCGCCGATAATCGTCGTCCTCAACCTCCGATCGGTCATCGGAAAGCTTCTGACCATGTCCATGGCATCCCGACCATGCAATCCTGTTCAGATCCTCTTGGGGACACCGTCTTTGGGGACAGGGCCCTGACCCCCTTCCGTCCGAGGTGCCTCATGCATGACCATAGCAGACGAACCTGCAGACGCCCAATCAAGTGCCGAAGTGCGCTTCCGCACTGGGACACGTTGCGGTAAATTGCCGTAATTTGAATTCGGTCAAAAAAAAAAAAAGGGGGCCCGACGGCGAGAAATCTTTAGGCTGCTAGGCGCCCGCCCTTTGATTGGTTCAACCAGCGGCCGCCGGGGCCGTCTTCGTCAAGCCCACCGGTCTTCTCCTCTTTTTTGTGGAATTAGCGCGGCGATGTCGCTTGCCCCTGCTTGGGCCGTCAGGGGAAATGTGCCTGTGTTTAATGACACGAGTGAACCAGAGCCCAACACTATGCGGAAGGGTGCAAATACACCGCTTGAACCTCTCCCTCCTCCTCTCGCCTCTTCCCATTCCACTGCCCTGAACTTGTGCTCTCAAGAAAACCCCAACACAAACCCCAACACACAGCTTCTGTGCTCCCTGCCGGGTGGTGCTCCGGAACCGCCACCAGCAGCAATGGCGTATCAACGGGCTGACCTAAGGCCGTTCGTCCCGGCAAGCTTTCACTGGGTGGATATCCCGAACAGAGAGTTCATGTGCCGTGCGGTGGCGCCAGCGAGACCTCCACCGACTAATGAAGACCTGGCGATCACGGTCTTCGACCCACTCCCTGGTAACGAGCTCAACTTCGGTGCAGTTAGAAACACCATCAGAGAGTTCTTGATAGAGAAGCGCATCAACCCAGGGCTCATCTCGCCCTGTCACCTAGGACAGGCGTATGTTCGTTTCAATCATGCATATGAAAGAGATAACATGGTCAGGAATAGTCCAATGGTTTGTGGAAACATGCATATTTCTTTTGTCAAGCATAACGAGGCCAGAAATTGGAGGAGGGCTTACTTCAATGATGACTGTTGGGTAATGATGTTAGGCTTTCCGGAGGATTACAAATCAGAACGACACATTCAGAATGCTGTCAGTAAGTTTGGGAGGCTCCTCCTCTGGGAAGAAAGTAATGCTTTCCCAGGTAGAATCATGGCTAGAGTTAGGGTAACAAGTGCTTAGGGTGTACCGCAGTTCATTGCCTACTCTGACTCTCATGACATCAATGGTGAGTCATGGACTATTCAATGTGAAGTGATGCAGCAGGTTCAACTTGGGGATGAACCACCAGAGGAAGATGGGGTACCGGATGAGCTAGAACTGGAGGATCTTGTTCCCTTTGATTTCTTTGGTCTTGGCCAGCCGGTTATGCAACAAGGACTGAATCAACAGGAGCAGGCTAAGAATCAGGAGGGGCAGCAACAGGATGGGGCAAATGATCAACATCTGGGCCTAAACATTCAGCAAGACCTCAATCCTTGGGACCTTGGCCTGCATGGCCAGAGGCCCCGGCCCACCAACCAGCCCAACAGATTCAGGACCTCAATGGACTGCCACAACAAGGGGAACAGATGGAAATTGACCTAAACCTGCCTGTTGACCCCTTGGAGGTTATCATCAATCCAGTCATTCCTCCCCCTAATCTAGATTTCTTAGAAGAGAATAACTTGATTGAAGTGGTTGAGGAAAATATTCCACAGCAGCAGCAGCAGAATCCAATTCTGGAGCAGAATGTAGTGCAAGTGCAAGCCCTTTTGAATAATGGTAATGCTGTCTTGGACAATGCCTTCCCTATCCCCCCCATTGATGATGTCATTGGGGAGGAACTGCCTTAGGATCAGGTGATGGAAAACATGATTGAGGACCCTGAAGAGCTGTTGGACCAGAATGAGAATTTCAACCTAAATCTAGAAACAGTTCCTTGAACCTGCAGAGTTAGTGGCTATTCTTGATGAGGGGCAGCAAATACCAGAGCAGGATTTGAACCTCAACAATCAGCCAGAGCTCCAGGACATCATACAAGAAGGACTGCAGATGCCAGACCAGGACCATGACCCCAACAATCAGCTTCAGGTAGGGATGGCCCTCATTCCTAGTTCTCAGTGGGATCTTGTTCATGGGAATTTGATTGCCAAAAGGAAACGGACTGAGCCTACTTTGCCCTGGGAAAAGCTCAGTTGTCAAGGTAATAATGAGCAAAATTTTGTCCAAATTTCAGCTGATTGGGCACCTTTCTTTAACTCTATGCTGCACTCTCCAGAAAACTTTGACTGGGCAAAAGGCTTCCTCACCTCTGGAGCCACTTTACTGTTGGAAAGCAATTCTGTAATGTTTCTATCTCATTACCAAAATTCTGCCTCTCTGAATCCAATCCTAAAGCATCATCCCTCACCCTTTCAGAGGACACTAACCCAAAGGAAGGAAAGGAGATGGAAAAGGAAGCTAAGTCTGCAGGAGCTCTCTGGAAAAAAGAGGGAACCAAGAAGAGGAAAACACCCAAAAGAATCACTCCTGTGGTAGAAAGCCAGGTACGCAGAAGTGAAAGAGTTAAACAAGGAAACAATGGTTTCAAAAATTCAGACTATTCTAATAAAAAATGTACTACCTGCACCCCCACCGATTTTGTCCACCGTAGTGATAAAAAGTTTGGGTGTTCAGTTTTTGCGACTTTGAGTCTCAAGCTCGATGGAGGAGAACCCGACAAAAGGCAATGGACCGAAAAAGAGCCAATAGGAAAGAAGAGGGGCAAAGGCAACGGGAGCGAAAATAAGGATGATGATGCGCACAAGACCGATGTTAGCAAGGGACCTGTCTCTTCTGCTTAGCTTCATGTTAAATTTTAAGTCATTGTATTACTCAATCGGTCATGTTAGCTAAAATACCGATGGATGTTGGATCATGTTGCTTTTGCTCTCGAACGCTATTTAGCTAAGGTCTCTCGGCGGATGGACCTCTTTGTTTTGGTTAATGGCGGATGTTATGCATGTGTCTTTTCTGGATATGATATTAAATCTGTTTAAATGAATCAAGTACACTCTAGAAGTTGGAAAATTATGACTTGGAATGTGCGAGGGCTCAATTCCTCATGGAAATGGGACCCAGTGAAAAACAAAATTTCAGAAGCTCAGTGTGACATTGTTTGCCTACGAGGAAACAAAAAAGGGCGGTTTTGATTCCATGTTCTGCGCGAAAGTTGTGCCCTCCTTCGTTTGACTGTTTTGAATACCTCCCCTCTATTGGGGCCTCAGGTGGCATTTTGATAGCTTGGAAGGGATCCCTTTTTTCTGCAACTAGAACATCGATCAGTAACTTTGCTGTAACGGTGGATTTCTGTGCAAGACATAATTCTAATAAATGGGTCCTAACTTGTGTATATGCCCCCTGTACACCTGCAGGCAAGAATGCTTTTTTAGACTGGCTACAGAACTTCCAAATAGATCTTGAGTCTGACTGGATTATTCTAGGAGATTTCAACCTCATAAGAAAAGTTGAGGATCGAAACAGACCTAGTGGGGATCTTACTGAAATGTTCAGGTTTAATGCTGCCATAAGTCAATTGGGTCTAAATGAGATTGTTCTCAGAGGCAGAAAGTACACTTGGTCCAACATGCAGTTTACACCCTTGCTAGAAAAGTTAGATTGGGTGTTCACATCCAATAGTTGGACTAATTCTTATCCTGAGACTTCAGTAACAGCTTTGGATATGACACCTTCTGACCATTGCCCCTGCGTGGTTAACATTTCCACTCATATTCCTAGATGTAAGGTTTTCGATTTCGAAAACTTAAAGGCTAAAGCATCGAGATTATCAAAACCTTTTAGGCCGTAGCTGGAACTCTAATTGCAATATCAATGATAGAGCCAAACTCATAACAGCTAAGCTGAAAAGACTAAGGAAAACTTTAAGAGAGTGGCAAGCTTCACTGCAAAGCCTGAAAACTATTATCTCTAATGTCAGGACCATAATTCTCTTTCTTGAAATTCGGCGCAGATTTCGGAGACACGAGCATTCATGAATGGAACTTCCACAAAGATCCTTCAAACCCACTTGCTACAAATTGTTAGAGAAGCGAGAGAATATATTGGCGACAGAGAGGTAATGTTAAATGGGTACAACCGGGAGATGCGAGAACTCATTTTTTCCATGCAAATGCAACTCTCGGGAATAGAGGGAATCTAATTAGTGAGCTAACTTCAAGAACTGGTACTCTGTCACCACCACAAAGACAAGGAGGATATCCTCGGCTTGAATTTAAGGAAAGATTGAGTACATCGAGAATTTGAGGGGTTCACAAATCACCCCGGACTCAGTAATCCAAAGAAACTCAAACCCGGATGGACTTGAGTTACCCTTTACTCACGAAGAAATAGATAACATCATCGAGCACTACCCAACTACAAATCTCCTGGGACCGGATGGATTCAATAATGAGTTCCTCAAAGCTTCTTGGCTAGTGATCAAAAAATGATTTTTATAACCTTTGCAATGATTTTTTGATAACAAATTTCCTTGCCTTGAGTATCAATGCTTCTTATATCACTCTTGTGCCCAAGATTAGCAATCCGGAGACAGGTTAATGACTTGGGCCCATCTCTCTTCTAAACTCCTCGGTGAAACCGCTTACAAAACCGCTTGCAAATAGGCTACAAGGTTCGATTATCCCTATAGTGCACAAGAATCGGTATGGATTCATCAAAACAAGGACTATTCAAGACTGCTTAGCCTTGGGCTTTTGAATATATTCACCTCTCGCCACCGGTCAAAAAAAAAAAAATAATCATCCTAAAGCTTTGGACTTTGAGAAGGCATTTGACAAAATGGAGCATCGAGGCTATTTTGGGTATTCCGGACAAAGACAAGGTTTTGGCCAAAAATGGTTATCATGGATGGAAGCAATACTTGGTTCAGGCACATCTTCAGTTCTACTCAATGGGGTGCCGGGGAAGAGATTTCATTGTAAAAGAGGAGTAAGGCGGGGGAGACCCACTTTCACCCCTCCCCGTTTGTCTTGGCTGCCGACTTCTTGCAAGTTCTGATCAACAAGGCAAAGGATGCGGGTATCTTTGCAGCTGCCTATCCCTCTACACAAACAAAAGATTTCCCGGTGGTTCAATATGCGGACGACACGCTAATTATTATGGAAGGGGACCCCAACCAGCTCTTCTTCCCCGAAAACACTTTTTGCAAAACTTCTCTCGATCAAGCGGCCTTGAAGGTTAACTATAGCAAATCAATGATGCTACCTATCAATGTTTCAGAAGAAAGATTAGAGCTCTTGGCAAGAACCTTCGGTTGCTCAAAAGGAACCATGCCATTTACCTATCTTGGTCTGCCAATGGGCACAACCAAACCAAAGATTGTGGATTTCTTACCTCACGGTTACTAAGTGTGAAACAAGGCTAGGTATTTCCTCAATGCTAAATCAAGCCGGTAGACTTCAAATAACCAATGTTGTTCTCTCTTCTTTGCCAACATTTTATATATGCGCCTTGAAATTCCCAAAGCAGGTCATAAAACAGTTGACAAGTACAGGGAAAAATTGCTTATGGAGGGGATCCAATGTCAATGGGGAAGTAAACCAAAGGCGGCCTGGAAATGGTCTCAGAAAAGCAAAAGAAGAAGGTGGACTGAGTCATCAATTTGGAACTGCAGAATCAAGCTTTACTAATGAAAAATCTGGACAAGTTCTTCAATAAAAAAGATATTCCATGGGTGAACCTTATCTGGGAAAAGCATTACTCCAACGGTAGACTACCTGGCATTGTGAAGAAGGGCTCCTTTTGGTGGAGAGATGTCTTGAAATTACTATCCAAGTATAAAGAAATGGCAACGGTTCAAGCAAGGAATGGCATAACCTGTTTTTTCTGGCATGACAACTGGAACTATCAGACCTTAAAGGATGCATTTCCACAAGCTTACTCTTTTGCAAAACAGAAATTTATCACAGTAAAGAAGGCCTTTGCTATGGAAGATTTCACAAATCTCTTTCACCTGCCCCTTTCACAAACAGCTTTTGATCAGGGGCAAGATATTCAGCAAAAAATGAATTGGATAACTCTTGATGATAATTCCAGAGATGTTTGGAGTTATGCTGCTGGATCCCCCCTTTTCAAACCAAAAGCAGCTTATAAATTATTGTCAGGCCATCAGAACATTGACCCAGCTTTCAAGTGGCTTTGGAGATCTCCATGCCAGCCAAAGCACAAAGTTTTCTTCTGGTTGCTACTAAATGACAGATTAAGCAAAAGGAACATTCTTAGAAGAAAGCAAATGAGCCTGGAGTCATACAATTGTGAGTTCTGTCCCTCAGCACATGAAGAGACTGTCCAACATTTGTTCTGGCATTGCCCCTTTGCACGACAATGCTGGGGACTTCTGAACCTTGACCTTCCTCAGCAGGGGGACACCTTTCAAAACGTTTCAGCTCTTAAGGCCCAGTTGCAAAGCCACTTCTTCATGACAGCTATTGTGTTAATGAGTTGGACAATTTGGATGGCCAGAAATGAAGTTGTTTTCAATAACAACCAATTCAATATCCAGTATTGCAGAAGCATCTTCTTCAAGGAAATTCATCTTGTCTCCCTAAGGGTTAAGACAAGCCTCTCTGCACTCTTTGATCAATGGATTCAAAGCCTGTAATTGATTCCTGTATTAGCTTTATTTTCTTTGTCTCTTTCTTTGTTTCGTAATTCGACCTGTATAAGACTCGTTTTTTTTATTTAATATATTTTTCTGCAGGGGCTTCGGCCCCTCCAGTCTGATAAAAAAAACACGACCCCAGCCAAATCCGCCATGGACGCCGCGAGTTGCGCAGGGGCGAGCTCCGCCTTGGCCGCCATGAGCTGCCGCAAGTGGATACTGTTTTGGCAGTCGCTAGCTGCACGGGTGCAAATCTCCGCCCCGGCCACCTCAAGCTGTTGCGGGCAAGTCTCAGTCCGCCACCACGAGCTGCGGCATGCAACTAGCTGCCGGCCGCCACGAGCTGTGCAGGGGTGAGTCTCCGTCCCGGCCGCCACGCGTGAGTTTGTCCCGCCTGCCACTAGCTGCAGGGACGAGCTTTGTTCTGTATGGATTAGCTTGTTGGTCTTTTTTTTTCCCTCTTTGATATGAGAACAAATATGTTGCATGTTCTTCTCGGTACTGTGATAATTAAATAGTTGCAATTTTGGCGCACTCGTTGCTTCGTAGTTTGAAGGAGAAGCAGATAGTTTGAATAAGTGCCAAACTGTGTACAATGCAAGTATATATTACATCATTTTATTTGGAGAAGTATTGTAACCATGTTTATCTTATTGAAGCTTGATCTATTTTCTATCAAATAGCAACACAATTATATACAAAATAGTGTTCACTATTGATCTTCGCATTATGCATGGCATTAAACAACTTACAGACAACGAAACAGACAACCCATTGTACGACCTGTCTTTTACTCGTCTATATGATAGTTTTTAGACGCTTATAGACGACCTCTCGTCTGTGGGTTGTACATGCCCTCAAGTCGTCGTCGGCAACTTGCTGACCGGTGATTTGCCCGGCCACTCGATTGTTAGCCTGGCAGAGAGGCGAGTGTGGAGCCGTGGAGGGATGATGTGTGTGGCGGATCGGGAGGTGAGGTGATGACCGGCCGTGATGCGACGGCGGCGACGCGCATGGGGATAACGTTTTCGTATTACCTTTTCGGCTATCGAAAGCCGCGCATTACACTCGTGCGCATGTCTACGGCCTTGTTCTCTTGGAAAGAAAGTTGTAACTTTTTTTACACTCTCTCCATCACATCAATTTCTACTTATATATATGGAATATTAAATGCTAGTGAAAAAAATAACTAATTATATAGTTTTGTTATAAATCACGAGACGAATTTTTTGAACCTAGTTGGGTCATAATTGGACAATATTTATCAAATATAAATGAAAGTACTACAGTTGCTCAGGTTACAAAACTTTCTAACTGAACAAGAGTCATATTCTGGGCACCTGCAGATGGTCTGCTACTGGTGCAGGCTTCGGGAGTGTGGTAGCAGCTTCCATGTGCATTCCTGTATGTGAAACTAATAAATGCTCTTTTTCTTTTTTGTCAGATGGAATAGTAGTTGCAGTATATATCACAGTCTTGATCCATAATTTGATTACCATCTGCTGAAGGGGATATCTGTGCCCCGGGCCAGTGCATCCACGTTGGGGGATATCCGTTCGATAGCCGTCGTTTTCGTATTGACTTTTTCAGCTGTCGAAAGCCGCAGCAACCTTACACTCGCACGTGTGAGTTCGTGAATACGTAAGGGTATCTGTTATCGGAGGGTAATGATAGCAATGCTCGTGATTGATCACGCTCAGATCACAATCAGATACGGTGTAATTGGAATTGGATACGGCCGTATTCACCGCTGTTTCCTCGCATCATACCGGCCGCTGCGGCTCGCTTCGAAACCAATCAAAGAAAGGAATCATCGATCTAATGAAGGAACCAAAGTTACCAAAAACACGGGTCGTATGTGTGTAGGTACTAGCTAGCCGGCTAGGCGCATCACATGCATCCCCCAATTAATCAGGACGACGCTTTCTTTTCCAACCTCTCGGTTCAGTTTTTGTCTGGCCGCCGCAACGCAACGCACACGGCTAGTGATCAGTGTTGGAATTGGTTTCATATCGTATCTAGAAGGGAAAATTCCGACTTGAGAAAAGGAGTATAAGACGACGGCTAGTGATCAGTACTGTTGGAATTGGTTTCGTATCGTATCTAGAAGGGAAAAAGAACTGAGCCGGGCGCCAACAGGTCAGCGTCGCCAACATCATGAGCAATTAACTCCCCCGGTCGGCCATCTTCTCAATTAATCTCACCGAGATGTGCCAGCAGTCAACCAGCAGCATTTTGATCCGCCGGTCGGCCGAAAGCAAACTCCGATCCATCTATGATCTATCACACGTACAGTACGTCGGCATTAGATTTGATGGGGGCCTCTCGTGAAGACGAGTATAGTGCTTATTTCTGGAGGGGCTAGCTTGCTAGGCCTAGGCAACACGAGGCATTTTTTTTTTTTTTTTTTTTTGTGAATGTTACCGTGTTTCATTAAGCGGGAGAACACGCGGCATTTTTCGAGCCGGATGTATGTAAGGCGATCTGGCGTGTTTGTTTCTCTCGGTCGTTTTCGCTTGCCAAATACCAATGCGAAATAAAGCCATAATAACTCGGACCTGGCTAGTACAGTACAGCGAATGGTCACGGCTCAATTAGGACTCCAACAAAACAATGTTGTAAGGTGCTGGAGGGGATGCTGCTGCGCGTGGTGTCGGACTTGTTCCACCTGCCGGAGCTAGAGTCGTCGGAGTGGCTCATCAACTGCTATTCCGACGACCCCACCAAGGCGACGGAAGCGAGGGCGCTGGCGCTGCTGGAACCCCTATCGGAGAGCCTGGGCCTGGAGCGGAGCCATAGCCACATGCTGGTGGCGGCCATGGGGAGGCATGTGCAGGCGCAGCACATGGCGGTGAACTACTACCCGCCGCGCCCGCAGCCGGCGGACCTCACCTACGGGCTGCCGGGCCACAAGGACGACGACCCCAATGCCATCACGCTGCTGCTCCAGGACCAGGCGGAGGGCGTTCTTGCGCTGCGCACTTATGACCCTCTCGAGAGCTTCGTCTACCGGGGGCCGTCAAACCTGCTCTACTCCAGCTCCAGCTCCAGCTCCAGGTGACTATCTTCAATCCGTCTTTCCACTATTCTGTCAAACAAACTTCTTCTGTTACATTCTTTCATCAGTTTGCTACAATATATGTTGTCCAGGTGAAAATCTTCTCCCACGCAACGGAATTTTTCCCCTTTTCTCCTTTTATTTGCATACAACATCTCCTCCGATCCTCCATTTCAAATTATAAGATATTTTGACTTTTCTAGATTCATATGGTGTGTTTGGTTTGAGGAATGATGTGGTCTATCTTCTTCTCAATCCTCACTTTTTGTGTTTGGTTTGTAGAATGGAATAAGTAGATCCATCACCAACTCATTCAGTTACTTTTAACTTATGATGGATTCGCACTCAACTATATAGTACTTCGATTATTTTGTTGTAATTTCTTGGTGCAGTAGATGTACTAACTAATAACTCCTTTATTGGGGAGAGACATTTAATCATATAATCTTTTTCATCCGGATACGGAGTGACGATCATTTTTCAAAAGAAAGGACTTATCAAACTGACTGAAACTTAAACCCATGCTTTCCAGCAGGGCTGCCTATAATGTTTTGTGGGAAAACATACACTGTGCCATCCAGCAGTGTGTGAACAAGCTGGGTTGGTCAAGCCCTTCTTCATATTGCCTACCAATCACACAGGCACAACAGCCCTCTTGGAGGCTGAGGCACCCCATATCCTCAGGAATACCAACAAGTTTTCCGGCTGCAGTTCCTCAACCAGGATCCCAGAGCCGCTTCTCGCCGCCTCCCTTCATCCTACAGAAGAACGACGTCAATGTGGAGGTGATCACTAACGAAGCGACAGCGACTGATGAGGTTTATATATGTACTTTACCTTGTCTACTTGTCAGTATTTTTTGCATGTAGAATAGCGCTTCCGTGTATATATGTGTGTATGTATATGTGTGTGTACTCTCTCTTAGCTTTCACTGAATATTATTACTGTATGTTCTGTTTTTCCCAGGATGTCTCCAAAGTTGACCTCGCGATCGTGGCAGCTACCTTCTCTTTACTGGTCCCCATGGCCATTAATCTCGATGACCTCACCAGCAGCTGGGGAATTCAGTGGAAAGTGCTGTATGGCATTTTCCTGATGATGTCCCTCGTGTCGACGTCCATTGGATTGTTTACTGCTGCTTCGTCGTGGGCCAGAAGTTTGTCGCCGTCCTGCACAAGGTTTGGTTTGGTTGTGGCCATTGCCCTGTTTGTGCTCCTCATCGCTTCCAAACTGGGGCACAACTAAAAGTCTTCATCGGCTTAGATAGCTTAGATAATAATAAGGCCAGCTCAGTTGTAGCCAGGTTGAACGCGTCAGTCTGCAGTTGAGCCATGCGTTCATGCGGTGGCCATCTGGCTGGTCTTTTGTTTTTCAAGTTGTAGTGGAGGTACTCGGCATGTTTCTCGGCCGTGGGATGGCGCGGCCAAGTCGGAGGGCATGGCGAGTGCAGCTCGCGTTCGTGACGCGAATCGTGTTCAATTGTCAATCTTGTATGCGTAAATTGCAATAGAGTAAGAAAACGTTGCAAGTTGTTTGCGGCGACAATCCACTTGTCATCCTGTGCGTCTGAGAGTTCGTTCGTGGTGTGCAATTGGCTAGGGGGATCGTCATCGACTTCGGCGCGGCGAGGGGCGCAAGGTGCACACAGACGCGTACGCTCGCACTGCCTGGGGACACGCACGCTCACGCCGGTTGTGCTTCGCCAGGTCGCCGATGCTATGTACTGGTTCGGGGAAGGAAGCAAAAATTGGGGTTAGAAATGGAGGAAGCACGGCTGAATTCCGCGAGGACGGAGACGATTTCGATAGAATCAGAAAGATGTACTAGTGCTGTGTACATCGGATGTACTACTGCTGTACCAGTCACCCTTAACTCCAAAGACCTCTTCAGCAGCTGGGCAACTCCGTGGAAAGTGATGTATGGCAGTTTGATTATTGTTTCCTTCGTGTCGACCGTCGCCGCCCTCCTAACTGCCGTGTCCTCGTCATCCTCACCGTCGTCTGGGCCTTAAGTGAGCTGGCAACAGTTGATGAGGCAACCGCGGAACAAGGTGTCTCTGACGCGCCATCAGTCTATTCATCGTGACCATGCCAGGAATACAAGTGGGCTGTTATCATCGGTAATGGGCCAATGGCCTATTCGGGCCTTCGGAATGGTGCTGACCTGAACCAAAGCTTAAGGAAAAAGTCTACTTTTGCTCTCTCAACTTTCACAAAAGTCTACTTTTCCTCCCTAAACTCTAAAACTGGATAAACAACCTCCCTCAACTTTTCAAACCATACGTTTGTCCTCCATGGAGTGGTTTTGCTACAGTGTCGGTGGTTTTGCCTTTTTCTTTTTTATTTATTTCGGCTAAACTTTTGAAAAATCATATTAAATCACAAAAAAAATCATAAAATACAAAATCTAATTTTGTTGGACTTCATATGAGTACATCTACATAATAAATATATAATATGGTATGCTTTAGTACAAAATTTTTTTAGTCTTCTTTTTTTTTTTTTATTTATTTTGGTCAAATCTTTGAAAAATCATAGTAAATCACAGAAAAATCAAAAAATAGAAAATCTAATTTTCTTAGACTCCACATGAGTAGATCTAAAATAAACATATAATATGGTATATTTTAATATAAAGTTCTTGCTGTAGCTTTTGATCTATGCTTTTACGTAATTAATTAAAATAATTCATAAAATATAGCTTCTATAACTATTTTGTTGCACTAAAGCATACCATATTATATATTCACCGTGTAGACCTACTCATGTGGAGACAACAAAATTGAAATTTCTATTTTATGATTTTTTTATGATTTACTATGATTTTTCAAAGATTCAACCAAAATAAATAAAAAAGAAAAAGACTAGCAAAAGCTTTAAACTAAAGCATAACATATTATATATTTACAGTGTATATCTACTCATGTAGAGTCCAACAAAATTAGATTTTCTATTTTATGATTTTTTTTGTGATTTACTATAATTTTTCAAAAAATCAGCCAAAATAAATAAAAAGAAAAAAAGACAAAACCACTGTCACTGTAGCAAAACCACCATCAAAACCACTTCAGAGAGAAAAAGCGCATGGTTTAAAAAGTTGAGGGAGGTTGTTTGTCCGGTTTTAGGGTTTAAGGAGGAAAAGTAGACTTTCGTGAAAGTTGAGGAAGCAAAAGTAGACTTTTTCCCAAGCTTAATGATGCTCTCACATGTAGCAGGCCTGTCTGTAGTGTGTGTATGTAGCCAGAGAAGAGAGGGCATCCCATGAAATGAACTTATCCTCCAGACGACATCTTCCCGTTCTTTTTTTCCCCCAAATTATAGTGGTCTTTAACTCTTTATTCCAACGGAGTTTCCGTATTAACAGGAGTCAAAAGGAGTTGCAGATTCTGGCTCGCTGAAACTTGGAGTCCGTAGCTATGCGATTTTTTTTGCCTCCCATGGACGGCCGTTGTTTTTTTTTCAAGGATTGGTCAATAATGTTAATAGAGCTTTTGCGACTGAGTTTATGGATGTGGCTGTCACTCGATCTGTAATAATTTTGGACTGATGCCCTGTCGGTTGAAGCCAGAACAATTTCCATTGTCTAAAACACACAATGCAACATTGTTTATACCTCGGCAATCTGGAAAATCAACGAGACACGTCTTCTTTTTCTTTTTATTAAACCTAACGTGATATGTCTGTATGGAGTAGATTCGACGCCTCCGCAACGGGCCCTCCTCTCTCGTTGCAGCCTGGCAAACCGCCAGGCCGGGCCGGGCCACTTATATGTCCCGAGACACAAGCGGGCCTCCAACTGCGCGTATTCTTTTTGGATCAAACAACTTTATCGGGGCTTGGGGCCCAAAGCCTTGCAGACACAAACTGCTGCTTTTAAAAAGTTCCATATTACCTCATGAAAGTCCGTTTTTTCTTCTTTGAATCTAAAACCAGGTTAATCATCTCTCTCAACTTTTAAAACCGTTCGTTTTACCTTCCTAGTATGGTTATAAGTAATGTTTTTCTTTTTTTATTTATTTGGATTAATCTCTAAAAAAATCATAGTAAATCACAAAAAACTCATAAAATAGAAGACTCAATTTTCTTGTACTCTAAGTGAGTAGACCAATATAGTAAACATATAATATGGTATGCTTTAGAACAATATTTTTATTGTTTTTGCTATAGTTTTAGATCTCCTTTGACTTTTTAAATTAAGAAGAAGCAAAATGGACACAAGAATACGCTACAAAGTTTTTGAACTTAAAAAAATTGGATCATAGGAGAAGTCTCTCCCTTGACTTCTTAAATAAAAAAGGTGCTAGGCTTCAAACCTGGGTCAGACGGAGGAGTCCTGAAGCTCACTGCTCTAACCGGTTACACAGTGAGAAGCTTGGCATGCGCTACAAGTTTAGTCTCGTTTCCTGAGAAACAAGTTTGACTAAATATATATTAAAAATATTAATATTTATAGTAAATAATTAGTATGATTGGAAATATATTTGAATATATTTTTATTTAATTTATTTAAAAATATAAACCTTATATGTATTTTCTACAAATCGAGTTAAACTTGTGACACGAAAAAAAATGATAAGTTTTTTGGGACGGAAGGAGTAACAGCTAAATGAGGGTGTATGGATCTAAAATGTACAACTTGAAAAGTTTATAACCCCAAAAACTATATTTTGAAACTTGGCATAATTAAGATTAGAGTAAAAGTTAATGAATTTCTCATGCATTAAACTCTTATTTTTTCGAAGAACCCCTCAGAGGAGGATAGGGAGCTCCTACAATTCACTTAGGAACAGAAAATTGAGCCGAAAACTTCATAATGCACAATTTCTCTTGAAACATAGTGGTCACCCATTAGTCCATAGCGCATCATCGTTGCTGAGCTTGTTGCAAAAGCGACCAGCAGCTCTGACTTCACGCGGTGGATAGTGCCCAACGCCACCCAAATGTCATACCGACACACGGATCAGACCTAGAAATTGAAGAGAACATATAGCACATCAGCGTTGCCCCGGCATCGTCACACACCATGACTGCAGAGCTGGCGGTGACACTGAGGAGGCGTGGCCTCGTCAAAAGACTCATGCCTTGATAACTCTAATAAAAAAAACAATAAAGGACCACGCATTGGACTCAACGTACAAGCGATGATGAAGCGAACCGTAAACATTAGAAGCATCGACTTCTAGGCGGTACGATGCCAACGAGAAACCGAGCTCCGAAAACAAAAGAGTGGTCACTTGGTTGTCTGATAGCTTTCCCCACTGGCCACTACGATCAAAATCATTTCTTGCGGCCAGCGTGAGGACGAACGGCCGGGGCAACAACAAAGCTTGCTGATTTCCTCGGAGCCGCGAGCGCGCGCGAGGACGAACGAACGGTGAACTCCAATCCAAACAGACCTCTCTATAAGCAGAGGGCGAGCGAGGCTGAGGCCTCAGAAGGTGAGGGAGGGTCTGAGGGTACTGCCGGGCCGGGCATCGGGGATTGATGATTGATCATCAGTCCACCGTGGGAAATGGATGCCAAGGAGCGGCCGGACAAGTACGAGGAGGTAAGCTCCGAAACTCTATTGTTATTCTGCCACGGCCGCCGTTACGGACAGAACATTAGTTTTCAGCTTATGCTTTCATTTTATTTGTATCTTTTTCCCTTTCTCCATTACATGTGTTTTTTTCTTTCCTTTTACTTTTCATTCTATTTTATAGTATTTATTTATTTTTTAATCTATCTTTAGAGTTCATTACGGACTTTTATGTTCGCCATGCTTCCGGAGGTGGAGAAGAACTGGCGCCCCAGTTTTGATATGCGTTCTGCGCCGTCCTCACGTCCCGCACTTCCGTCTCCCCCGTCTCTCATTGCTTGTTCGCAATGGGAAAAACAGGAATGTATAGGGTCTGGTTCAAATGGGCGGGTTTACCGTGGTTTTAACAGGTACCACATCCCTCCCCACACCATGTTCCCCAGCCGGCCAGTCCTCTGTTTTTGAATCATAAAAAATTAGTTCAGGCCGGATATCATGTGCAAATTAATGTATTAGAGCTAAATTCAAATCTGTGGTTATACATACACACATACCTACTTACATATACAAATCTATAACTCCTATAATCTTAACCCCCACTGACTAATTCTCTGGCTTTTGATTGGTGAGACTTCAAAAGTGATGTCACCTGACATATCGAATGAGTTACCTCCACTAAGGCTCATTTATCTCCCACTAACTTTTTCTTTTGAAATAAAAAAAGTCGTAGCACCTAAACCAAGTATCGTAATTAAAATCCAATTGCACCATGGTATTTCTCGCAATAAATTCTTTAAAAACAAGACCCCATATGGATATTTTTTTTTCGATAATTTAAACCGTTTCTAAGCAAAAACCTAACAAAACTACATATCACATATATTACATATGGTCCTCCAAAACATGTATAATTTTATGAAGAAAAACTCCTCGAATTTTAGGAGGGGATGACCCTCAGGGATATTAAGGGCGGAGGTTCGGATAGATGAGATTCAGGTGATGGTCAGTTCAAATAATCTATACCATATATGTCAATGGATACAACCTCCACAATTGACCTACTACATCCATATATATATGTATCTACTAATTCATAGTTTCGACCATTATAAATTTCTTACATTTCTACTTGAGTTAAATGCACCAGGGGCCCCTGAACTTGTAACCATGTGTCATATAGACCCCTGAACTTTGAAAGTATATTTCTAGGCCCCCTAAACTTGTTAAGTGGTACACCATAGGCCCTTGAACTTTAAAAATATATTTATGGCCCCTAAACTTGTTAAGTGGTGCATCACAGGCTCGGTCCATAAACAGTAACTTTTGATATTTTTTAAAACTTTTTTAGAAATTTAAATTAAGAAGCCAGGAATAAGTACCTAAAGAGCTCTAAAAATCTTGATATTTTGTAGATTGGTAGAGTGAATAACAAGAATGATAATTGCATAAAACATGCTAAATTTTTTTAAGTAAAATTTGAATTATTGTAATTCAAAAATAGTCAAACTTATATATTTTATAAATTTTTAGGGTATTCAAATGGCAATAAAAAATCTCAATAGAATATATAAGTTTGAACATGTTAAAAGATATTATGAGTTTTTAAATTTTTTTTTTTTTAAAATTCAATATAGAATACCCTAAAAGTTTCAAAAAAAAAATTCACAATATTTTTTTAGCATTATTCATATAATATATATAAGTTTGACTATTTTTGAAATACAATATCAAATTCCACTTCAAAACATTTAGTATGTTCTATGCCATTATCATCCTTGTTATTCACTCTACTAACCTATAAAATATCAAGATTTTTAGAGCTCTTTAGGTACCCCTTCCTTACTTTTCTCATAGATTTCTAAAAAAGTTTTTGAAAAATATCAAAAGTTACTGTTTGCAGGCCTGTGGTGCACGACTTAACAAGTTTAGGGGCCAAAAATGTATTTTCAAAGTTCAGGGGCCTATAGTGCACCACTTAACAAGTTTAGGGGTATAAAAATGCACTTTTAAAGTTCAGGGGCCTATATAACACAGTATTATAAGTTCAGGGGCCCCTGATGCATTTAACTCTTTCTACTTCATACCCGCAGCAATGCTCGGGGAATCCTACTAGTATACTCTATGTACGTGCACATGTGACATTTGCCTAGCTTATAAAATTGGCTCACAGTGGCCTATGTGCATGTTAACAAGATATTATTGAGAATTTGAGATTTAGTCTCACCTTAATTATGTTAAAGGTGAGTTAGACCAAACATTTAAGACTTTTAGATTCTATCCTCACCATTCATATTTCCTTCTATGTGAAGCGAGGACAAAAGTGTAAGTGGATAGTAGTATATGTGGTTCACTTAGTGTGTAGAGTGAAGTATAGAGTGGATCTGAACCGTTTGGACTCTAGGTGTTATAAATGGTATAAGAGCTGGCCTTCACGAGTCAGGAGCATGGTCATAGAGTTCATTGCGCGCGTAGGTCTTGCGAGGTGCACGACATGGCACATGTGGTGGCACTAGAAGCACGGTTGCGTTTGCTAAGTGGGGATTCCTGATCAACGTTTGCTTAGTTGTGGGTGTGTTGAGCCAATGAGGATGTCGGGCCTAGTTGCACACTGTTGTTAAAAGTAGGTTAGACAAACATATAAGGCTTCCAGAGCCCATCCCACTATTTCCGAATTAATCCTTTTACGCAATACGTGAAGCGAAAATGAAATTGTAAGTAGGTGGTGGTAGGTAGATGTGATTCATTCATTGTATAGAGTGGGTTTAAACCGTTTAGACTACACATAAAAGTCATGATTATCAGTTGGCAGTGAAGATTAATGCATACCAATAATACAGTGAGCATGGCCAATTTTGTGCAATTAAGGAAGTACTAGTCATTTTGAATGATCCACACTCAAAGGAACAACTCAGGCAATTAAATCAGGTATTATCTTATAGTACTATGATTAGTTGCCATTTCATAAATATCCATGTATTGTATATATTGTTGATTGATTGAACAACATGATTTAATTTTTTTTGAAGGAAATATATCTTCTTAAACAATTGTCACACCCCAACATTGTGCAATACTATGGAAGTATTATGGTAAGTTCTACTTTCTCAGTTTCAAATTGTAAATTATTTTATTTTCTACTATAAGTCAAATTTTGACCAAGCTAATAAAAAATATTTTTAACATCTAAAACACCAAATAAATGCACTATCAAACTATATTTCTTGGTGTATGTAATAAATCTTGTTTGGCACTAGATGTTTGTGTATTTTTCTATAAACATGGGTCAAAACTAGAGAAGGCTAACTTAAGATAAAGCTAAAAATAATTGTGCTTCACCGACCTAAAGATTAGTTTGCTGGTTCTACTCCACTGTTCAGTGTTTACCAGTAGTATTTGTGGAGTTGCATTACAAATTAGTTGGCCATGCTTAGCCTTTCTAACTGTGTATTTCCTCCTTACAGACCGATTATGCGCTCTCAATTTATATGGAATATTTTTCTAAGGGTTCAATCCATGTGTTACTTGCCAATTATGGTCCTTTTAAGGAATCTATGATTCGCAGTTATACTGCACAAATTCTCTCTGGCCTTGTCTTCTTGCATGAGAGGAGGCATATCCACAGGTTGTAGTAGTACATTGTGTAAAACTATTGCTTATTCATAAATATATCAAAATTCAATCTTTTCATACTGCTTTTCATGGCAGAGATATTAAAGGAGCAAACATACTTGTGGGCCCTAACAATGAGGTCAAACTTGCTGACTTTGGCCTGGCCAAGCATGTATGTACCTTTTCCTTTCCGTCGTTCTCCTGTCATGTGTTTGTAATTTGGAATCTAATTTTAGTTAGGCCTTGTTCAGTTCGTGAGAAAGTTTCTTTCATGTACTGTAGCACTTTCGTTTGTATTTGGCAAATATTGTCCAATCGTGGCCCAACTAGGCTCAAAAGATTCGTCACGTGATTTACAACTAAACCGTATAATTAGTTATTTTTTTTACTAACATTTACTGCTCCATATATGCGGGTAGAAATTGATGTGATGGAAAAGTTGCTGAAAGTTGCATGAAAGTTGCAACTTTCATGGCAACTAAACAAGGCCTTAGTCTCTTTGAGTTGCTCTTAGTAACTTGACCGTTCAATTATCCTAAGATTTAGCATGTTTTTTTGGAGTAATTCTCTTGTCTGACATCCTCTCCATTGTACAAACCAAATTCAGTCTCCCCTAAAAGAGTTCTCTAAGTGCAGTTGATGTTGATACTGCTCTGTAGTAGCAGGATTAATATTATTTTCTAATAAGAGGCGGTAAAGCACTTGCACATTTCAATTAATTTTAAACGAGACTGAGAATCAGCACACAAAAAAATGAAAGAATTTTTTTATGGACCGGTGTTCATAGTGTGTAGCTTTACTCTGCTGTGCTGCGCATTTGAATGAAGATCCTTAAAAATGAGAAGTTCATACTTCCATGGTCTTTGTGTTTTGTGTGTAAAGTGTCCGGATCCTTTTGGTGGTCATCAGCACAAGGAGCAGAAAAGATTATAGGGTGTAGTTTGTTTCCTTTTACAAACGCATTCGTTTAATTACTTATATGTTGAAGCAGATACCGACTTTGACTGCGGTGCACACTTCCAGCAGAGGAACTCCTTACTGGATGGCTCCTGAGGTCAGCTCTTCGGAACACTCAACTTCATGCCCTCTTTGTTTATAATGTACTATATGTTTGTGAGTAAGCTTCTGTCACCACAGGTTATATTAAGTAACTACAGTGGTAAAGGATATAATCTATCTGCTGACATTTGGAGTTTGGGATGTACTGTTATTGAAATGGCAACAGGAAAGCCTCCTTTGCATGGATACGAGCCGGTATGCTTTCACTTGGCAGCTGCATTAACCGTTCTGAATGATGCTGAGTCTTTTCTGATCTTATCTCATGCAGATGCAAGCAATGTTTAAGATTGCTAGCGATGACACATATATACCTGAAATCCCGGACGTTCTGTCAGATGAAGGGAAAAATTTCTTGCAGCTGTGCCTGCGACGCTCTCCAGCATCTCGCCCCTCTGCAGCTCAATTGATGGGTCACCATTTCATTCGGAACCAGGGCGGCTGAGCTTGCATTTCCATACATGACAATGGACAGGGCTACAATAAACGCAGTTTTTTTCTCGATCACACAAAAGGTTTGTGCGTCTTTGTATTAAGATAGAAAAATTCAATACAACACGTCTTAACAACAACCTGGGGTTCAAAAGATTTACATGTAAGCTCAGATTCTCTCTAGTGCATTAGAAACTAGACTATTACATTGGACACCGGACAACCAATACATCAAACGCCGTGAAGGAATTTGCTCCACTGCTACCTTTGTGGCTTGAACAACACGAGAGGAAACACAGGGGAAGGCACATGATGAAGGTGTGATACAGAGATGAGGAGGAAGATCTGGTTCTTTCGTTCTTTCTATCATTATAATTACCTTATTCGTTTCAAATCGGAATGATTTATTCTAGAGAGTTTTGTCCAAATACAGGGCAGCATGTGCATTGCATTGCATTTGGCTCAGCTCAGAAAAACAAAATTTTGCGATTTGGTCTGGGCATGGGCATGGGCATGAGCGAGCGTATGACGTCCGTCCATTCCTGGGCCGATAATGGTTACAGCCCATGGAGAACAGCGAGGACCGGGGGCCCCGTTGGCCATTGCAACAAAAAAAAAAAAACCAGAGAACCGAGCGGTGGCTCGGGTGGCCAGCACAGCCGGCGTGCGTGCGGCCGGCGCGGGTTCGAATCCCAGGATTCGCAACCCCCATCTCTCACCGGGGTTTATCCCCAAATAAATTTCGTTGCCTCTCACGTGTGGAACCACAAAGGGATTGCGACGCGGGCGTCGCCTACGGAGCCATGAATGGTTTCGGTGATCTCACGAAGGACGCGGTTCGGTGATCTGAGTGTAGTTGTAGGTTTGCTTGTGTACGCGTGGTGTGAGTGTGGTGTGCGTGGGTAGCGTTGGTGTGAGTTGTACATGAGCAGATACTACAGCTATACCCAGATAAGAGGCATAAAAAAAAAGGACCATAGATGCCCGTACGTACCGTAGCAACAACAGTACGGCTACGGCATGGTGACACGAGTGCCGACGCCATTCGGCTGTCGTGCCGTTACGTGCGATGGCAGTAACCAAAGAATCGTTCCGTCTTGATCGTTAGGCTAGTCTCAATGAGAGTTTCATTAGAGTTTCATTTGCATTAAATAGCATGCCACATATGCAGTTGTGATGACATGGCAGTGCTTTAATGAAGAGAGAGAAGAAATGAGTGTCATGGAGATGAAACTCTCTTTTGACACGATTACCAACTCTCTATGAGTCATGAAATTAAATGCCTATAAAACTATAGAATGAAACTTTATATTCACGATGGGAGTTTTATCAAAATTTCATTTCAATCTATGTGACATGGCAGTCTTGAAAACAAAGAAATGAAACTCGCCACTGAGATTGTCCTTAGTACTCCCTCCGTCCATAAATAAATACACTTCTCTCTTCTTGAGGAGTCAAACTTTTTAAATTTAACTAGAAATATATCAAATAATATCAATATTCATATAAACAAATAAATATATTATGAAAGTATATTTCATGCTCAACCTAAGAATACATATTACATACGATAAATATTAGTATATTTTTTGAATATATTAGGTCAAATTAAAAAAAAATTGACTTCTAAGGAAACAAGAAATGCAATTATTGGACGGAGGGAGTATTTTTTTTTTTTTTTGCGCTCTTCCATGGTAGTATTGATAATGCATTCTTTCTACAGTTTGTAAGAGTCTTTTATTAGCATCCAACGACTTAAGTTAGAGCAATTCCAACTTAGGCCCGTTTGGATCCTTAAATTGAATTTATTTTAATAATCATAATTTACATATATATTAATGTATTTTTACTGGTTGTTTTCTTAACACTATCATCGGTAAAATTATATAATTTCTATCGACAATAGCCTTAGGAATACAACCAATAACAATGTATTTATATTGGTGATTTTATTAATCTTGCGCCACTACGAATAATTTGAAAATATTTTTAAATTTTTTTCAAATATCTCAGATGAATAAATGGACTGAACAAAAGTTGTAGATTTGAATAGATCTACAACTTTGTAGTTGATAACTTTTTATTTTAAAATTATTTAAATCACAAAATTACATTTTAAGATTAATGATTTTAAAATTCATATATATTTAGTAGCCATAGCGAGAA
Source organism: Chrysopogon serrulatus (assembly GCA_015844335.1). NCBI lineage: Eukaryota > Viridiplantae > Streptophyta > Magnoliopsida > Poales > Poaceae > Chrysopogon > Chrysopogon serrulatus. Next base: position 77,802 of record JADLZL010003678.1, on the reverse strand, counting down.
AACACAATGTTATTATGAAAAGGGAGCAATAATAATTTTTGCTATGTACCCTGGTTCCGCATATCCAAAAGGCAAACCCCTCTATCTGCAGGCAGATTTCACATTCTTTGTGCTCGCTAGCAGTAACTTGGAGCATTTTCAAGAGTTCTCAAAAAGAAACTCCAAATCTAGGATTCTTGGAAAGATAAAAAAAAATATAACTCCAACAGTTTCCAACCTGAGCTCCCAATTTTTGGAACGGAAAAAACCTACCCACCCATTGCGCGGAAAGATACGCGCATGCTCGCGACTTGGAGAAACTCCTCTCGCGCGACGGTCTTCTACCTCTCGAGCCGTCGAGCGCCGCCATCGGCCCATCAGCACGGGGTCCTACTTGTCACCGTCGTTCTCGAGCTGGCGCCCGTATGGTCGTGCGCTAGCGTGGACCCCGCGACGGCGCCCCGGGAGGAGATGAGCCGCGTGCGCTCGCTGCCGTCGTGGGACCTCGTGGTGGACGCGGGGGTCTTCGTCACCACCGGCCGGGAGACGGTCTGACGCCACTGACGGAAACAACACCAACAATGTCCAAGCGCATCGCAGTCGTGCTTGCCTCGGTGGCCGTAGCGCCGGCGGTGAGGAGAGATTGCAACCGCAGGAGACGGGGAGGCGACCTGATGCGGCGTTTGTCCCCTGACGCCGACGTGCTCGGTGGGTGGCATCCCCGGATCCTGGTCGTCACCGATGAGCCTAGTGCATGAGGCCGTCGACCGGCGCCCACACCCAGCTTGCCAACGGCGGCCGCGACCAGCTTTCACCCGGCAACGTGGCGGCGACGGCGACGTGCGGCATGTTCCTGGCGGGGAGCAAGAAGCAAGTCAGTTGGGTTGGGTTCAGTTGCTCCAGATCTTTTTTTTCTCCCTCTCTCTATATATATGCCTACAATTAAATCATCAACAATAAAGCCCGGAGCCAGGTGGCTGTCCTATATAAATTACAGTTACTTTGCACAAGGGTTGTAAGCATTCTACAAGTCTAAACATACTGTGGCCTTCTACAGCTTAAACTCTAATTTCGAAGCAATCTGATATAATAAATAAATCTAAGCTGTACCTCCCAGGCTGCAGTCATTTCTTCATCATACTCCTCGCACCCACAGGGTACAGGGTGTTCATATTGCAAAGACAAATCGTGTCTTAGCCCTGCAGTACCATCAACACAAGTAAGCAGGATATATAGAAGCAAAGTACAGATAAACAACATACTGAACTACTGAAATACCATGAAAGAGACCATGCGGGGCTAATTCTTGTCCCTTCAGCCTGCCTCGTGAAAGATACCATGATGTAAAACACAAGGATTGTGCAATGCTCATTGCTAAGTAGGAATAAATAATCTAGTTGCATGTTCATGTAGGAAAAATGATAGTTCCTAATAATATACAGATATCCATGAAAAATGATAGTTCCTAATAATATACAGATATCCAGCCAAGCTAGAGCTACTTATACCTTAAACGTAGTATTGTCGCATGCATCTAGCAGCAAGACACACCTTCCTTTTACACAGTCAAGGTTTCTACTTGTATCGTGCTGAGACGATTCATCAGAGAAGGTAATCAGATCAATTTAGAAATTCTACTGAAGTTATAGAAAATTCAAAAGGACTAACAGAAACTTTTACCAACCTGTCCTGCCCATTTCTTGTATAACAAAATTTAAGGGTACCTTAGTTTCTTGATCATATACACAGTTCTAATCCCGTTTGTAGAGGGAACCTCAGTAGTCATCCCACTGCTACTCTGCTGCAGCCTGGTGAGTGGTGACTGCTCAGTCCAAGAGCACGCCTCCACACCAAGTCCATAGTTAAAAAACCAACGCAAATGGTCATCTTTTAACAAAGCATCAGGATTGTATGTTGTTCAAGAGAAACATAATTTATGTACTGCTGAACACTACATATCAAACACCACCAATATCAGACACACAACTCCAAGCAGGAGACCTCTGCATGTCCTTGTCTACTATGGAGCTTCTAATGTCTTCCACTTCACCCCATCTGCTACCAACTGCTTGGACATTACTGAAGACCACATGGTAGCCAACATTATTTGGTTCCAGCTCCATAAGTTTCTCAGCAGCTAAACTTGCAAGCTTCGAGTTTGAGTGCGTTTTGCAGGATGCAAGGAGCGCACCCCATATCCTGCCATCTGGCTCAACCGTCATGTCACTGATCACTTGTACAGCTTCCTCCAGATTACCGGACCGGCCAAGAACGTCCACCATGCAAGTATAGTGTCCTAACTCAGGTGTGATACCGAATTTTCTTGTCATGCAATCAAACAACTCACGAGCTTCGCTAACAAGACCTGAGTGACCACATGCTGACAGCAAACTCAGGAAGGTCACTCCATTTGGCCTTGCTCCTTCTTCCAGCATCTGTCGAAACAATGCCAGGGCTTTACTACCATCGCCATGGATCGTGTATGTTTCAATCATTGAACTCCATGAGACGATATCTTTGTGAAGGATGCTGCTAAAGCACCTTTCTGCCAAATGAATGTTCCCACATCTAGCATACAGCTTAACAATCGAGGTCTCCAAGGCACAACTCTGAGATTCTGCAGCATAGTCGTTTCTTATGATGTATCCATGAACTACTTTACCAAGCCGTAAATTACCCAATTCTGTATAACAGATGACCAGTGCTCGAAGCACGTCAGCACTGGGAACAAGCGAAGAATCCATCAGTCTTCCAAAAAGATGGATTGCATCTAAGAACTGCCCATGATGGATAAAGGCTGCGAGCATGGCTGACCATATGCAGTTGCCTTTTCTCCTGAATTCCTCAAATAACTGAACTGATGATGGTAATTCACCACATTTTGCATAGAAGTCCACAAAGGATGCTGCCAGGATTGTGTCAATGAGCCCAGTCTTACGAGCAAAAGAATGTAGCTTCTGACCCTGCCGTAGGTGTCTGCACTTGGCAAACGCAGCAACAACGGAAGTTAAGGTCTCACAGCTTGGACACACCTCCTCTCTTCTCATCCTTTCATACATCTCGACAACCTTAGAAACTCTCCCCTCTGAAGAATACTCTGAGATTATAATGTTCCAAGAAACCGCATCGCTTCTCGGCCACTGCTCGAACAGCCTCACAGCGACGTCCACGCCAGTGGTCCTGCTCAAGTGCGTCAGAATCGAGTTGAGAACCACCACATCGCCTCCCCACCCGCTCTTCACGGCGTAGCAGTGGAGCTGCGCCCCGGCAGCACCATCCCTCTCGGCCAAGCACGCCCTGAGCAGCACGGCAAGCGTTGCCGCGCTCGGCTCGCACCCGTCGGCCCTCATCGCTGACACCAGACGGGACACGGCCTGCGCGTCCCGGGCGCCGGCGTACGCGGATACCAGCGACGTCCAGGAGACCACGTCCCGCGACCGCATTTCGTCGAACAGCTGCCGCGCGCGTGCCACGGCCCCGTGCCGCGCGTAGGCCTGCAGGAGCGTGTTGCAGAAGTAGGTGTCGCCGCCGAGGCCGGCCCGGAGGCCCACCGAGTGGGCGGCGCCGACGGCGGCGAGGCCGCGGCCCGGGAGCAGCGCCGCGGCGCGGTTGAGGAGCGGGAGCGTGAACGCGTCGGGGCGGGCGCCGGCGCGGAGCATGGCGGCGAAGGCGGAGACGGCCTCCGCGGGGAGCCCGGCGTCGAGGCGGTGCCGGATGGCCGCGTTCCATTGGGCCGCGTTGGCGGCGGGGGGCGGCGGCGACGGCGAAGGAGCACAGGGTCGCCCGCCACGCCGGAGACTTCGACAGAGCAGGTGCTCGACGAAATGCGGAGCAGCAGCTAGTCATGAGATGAAACGCGACAATCCAGAAGCCGCATTCACAACTTCTCTGCAATTACAATCGCCTTCTCGAATTCTTTCTAGGGAGAATGAGAATGTGCTGCCTTGCATAGTACTCTTGTTTGACATGAGATTTAGAAACAAAGATGAGGCTTTATTCGGTTCGTAATTCTAGTCCTAATGGTCAGATAATAAGCAAAAATTGTGCTTATCTTTTGACATTTCCAAGGACCCCGGCCGGCATAGCAAAAGCTAACGAGCGCGTGGTCAGCGGCTTGCCTGCGCGCCATGCGGCCTTCCCGCGCTCACCCTGCATGCGGCCTGTGACTGTGATTTTTACTTGTTCCTTTTATTTTTATTTAGTTTTTGTTTATGTGAGTTTTTAGTATTATTTTCATTTTTATATTTTTATACTTCTTTTACTTATTCATTTTTTCTGGCAATGTTAGCGAGTTGTATAGAATGACTTAATTATGTATACAAGTTTTATAGAAATAAGTTGTGTTTTATAACTTTTATACATATAATCTGTGTTTCATAGCTTATTTATACAGTGGTAACTTATGTTTTATGTATAGTAGCTACTTATGTACTTTATGTAGTGGCAATGAAAATAACTCATTACTTGCTTAAAATATAACTTGTACTGTTTTTTTGTGTTCCTTTTATTCTTTTTTTTTGTTTCATTCTTCTTTTTAGTTTCAGTTTAAATGAGTTATGAGTTCTATTTTTCTTGTCACCCTTTCCGTTTTATGAGTTATGGTTTTCATGTGTTTGGAAGTCATAATCCTTAGAATTTGTTATGTCGTGATATCTTGCCAGCTACTCAACATATAACTTGCTACATACTTTGAAATCAAACTTGTCACACACAAGGTCATGCAGCTCATAGTGTTCTTTTTAATTTCAGTTTAACGGGTCTTGAGTTTCATTTTTCAATGTTCCTTTTAATATCTATTTTTTCCTTTGTTTTTTAGTACCAAATTAATGATTTATGAGTTTTAAAATTTTTTCGGTCTCCCTTTCAATTTAATGAGTTATGAGTTCTAACTTTTTCGTTTTTTGTGTTTCAATTTCGCTTTAGGTTGGATTATCTTCTAAAATTGTACATATTAGTTTTTTTATTTTAGTTTTAGTTTAATGAGTTATGAGTTTCCGGTCCCCTTTTCAAGTTCGAATGTCTTTCATTGTTAAGGAGTTACGAGTTTTATTTTTTTGGTCTCCATTTTAGTTAAATGAGTTATGAGTTTTATTTTTTAGTTTTTATGTTTAGTTTCCCTTTCTGTCATTGTCTAAAATCATTGTCTAGTAAATGATCATGGAATGCACTTCAGGGCTCGGATGGTGCACTAAGTTGCCATAAGGATCTATATTACTTTAGGCGAAAGGTCCCTATGTCCAGTTGCAACCCATGTTACTTAGCGAGTGTTTGCACTAGGGTGTACAAATGGTGTGAGAGAGAGGAGTTCCCAAGTTTCTATGATTCGAGTGCGTGTGTAGGGTTGTGAGAATGCAAGAATCGATGCCTCAGTAGGGCTCCTCACTCCCTGTTATAGATCAAGGGGTTCAGCTGAGGGTAAACATGGGAGAAGAAATAGAGATGGAAAAGAAGAAAGAGAAAAACAAAAGGGAGGAGGTCTCCAGGGCCACGCAGTCTTCCTCCCCTCTGTGTGGGTTCCACCATCGTTGTAGTCGTAGGGGTGGGGCTACTCCACGTCATGTTCCTGTAGTCACTGTTACCATATGCAGGGCTGCGCCGCGCCAGCTGCGGTCTCCGTCTCGTCGTGCGGGTGGCGTGGGCGGCGCATCCCCTAGTCGAGCGATGCATTGGGACGAGGCAATACAGTGCACGCCAGCATTCTGCTGCATGTGTCTGGCGCCTCCCAGGCAGCCAACTTCTGTTCCGTCACGTCAAGGCACTCCCTCTCACGGGGCAAAGACACAACCCAGGTCTCATGTCTCTTGGACGCGTTCATTGGAGACCATGGAGGCCCTTTAAAGAGCCTTTGCTCACTACTGGAATCTACTTGTTTCCCTAGGGTTGTTTTGTTTCCCTAGGATTAACAACATACTCCATCGCTGTGGCCATAGCCCAAGGAAGTCGACTTCCTTGGGCTATGGCCACGCCGATGGAGTCGCCACACCGCCGATGACGACGTCAACGAGGACCTGATGGACGACTTGTCATCGTCATCTGCTGATCAACGTCCGTGGTCGCTCGTTCGCCGCCGCCTCCTGAGCATGAGCGGCGCCGGCACCGGCACACCGCCGCCGACGACCATGCGGCGGCTGGCTGCTGCGGGGGTCGTTGTGGCGCGGGCGGCGGTGGCCACTTCTCACCACCATCGGCGAGGCCTTGGAGGCGACACCCCCGAGATGGCCTGTACACCATCCGTGTGAAAGCCGGTGTTTACGACGAGGCCGTTAACGTCACACGCATTTAACGTGGTACTTATCGGTGACGGCATCAACAAGACGGTCATTACGGGTAACAAGTGCAACAGGACAGGCACCACGTTGCTTCTCACCGCTACTGTTAGTAAGTACTCGATCCACGCATCTATCAGATCAACAAGCTACTGTAAACTTGATCATATACGTACCTTGTTGCATATATGTAAACCGTGGTGGAACCAAAACTTGGGAGTTAGCAGGGGCCAAGGCCCCCCTGACAAAATTTTGAATACCTTTGTTGGCACTAAATTATTTTTGAAGTGAATGAGAGGTTGAATGTGCTATCTCTATGTGTTACCTTGGTCTCGGCCCAACACGTCATAAATCTTCAGGGCATGGGTCTACCTCTTGGTCATCTTCAGAGAATAGGTGACACATTAATGAACTTTGGCATTCTTGGTGTGTCGTTTCTTGTTTATACTATATATCTACATGACAATCTTGAGAAATCTCAAGATTGCGAGAATTGCATTTGAATAGCAATCGATTGAACAGAAGCATTCTAGTATCCTTATTTGATGAGCTTCCACACCCTCGAGTAATTGGATCTTTAATAGAATGTCCTTCAAGGGTACATACATACAAGCTCATATTCAAATGTTTCCTCATCACATAAGACTCCCCATAGCCGACATGGATGGTTCCTCAGAACATAGGTGGCACTAAATAACTTTGGTTTTCTAATTGTGTTAGTGTCTACTGAGTATGTTATATTAATGTTGCATGCATACATGACAGCTTTTTGAAAAAATCAAGGAATTGCGAGGATTGCTTTTAAAGTCCAATGAGTTGTTTGGAAGCATCCATGCGTCCTTATTTGAGGTTCCATGGCTCGAGGGGATATATCCAACATCCAATATTCCTTTGTCGCTTAAGACATTGAAGTTATCAAAAAATAATCTATAGGAAAAGTTTCATAATTTCTTCTAGCTTAGAAACTATACCATGCTCGAGAGAATCGAATTATCTGGGAATGAGGGCAGTGGCGAAACCAAGGGGCTGGCAGGGGGCTGTGCCCCCCCCCCCACACACACACAAAAAAATAAATTTTTTATACTATGGAAAAAATTCATAAAAATTCAATAGAAATTCAATTTTTTATCAAAAATTCAAGAAATCCAATTTTTTTATAAAAATTAATGATACATCACAAATTTCTCCTATTATCTATTTATGATGTATCAACTACTACTGGACCCCCTTATTTAAGATTCCTGGTTCCACCACTATCAGGGCTTATTTGTTGATGTAATTTTTATGGACTAATACCTCCATGTCAACTGACATCATTAAGATTTTCTGGGCTTAACCTTGGTAAGAGCATCATTGCAGCACAAAATTTCCTTAACACACAACGACATTTACAATTTCTTGATGAGTTTAACATAAATTACCAGGAAGTAGTATTGATCCTAAGGAATTAGAAAGTCTAAATGTACTACATCTTGCAAATAACTCACTAGTAGGATCATTAGATTTGATGTCGCAGAACCGGACTAGAGGGCTAGCAGGAGTGCGTGGCCAGTCCTACTTGATGAGGATATATGTAACCAGAACTAGGGGCTAGCAGGGCGCCACCCCCCCACCCAACATCTGACAAAATTTTCAATGCCCAGTAATTCTTCTAAAGTGAATGAGAGGTTGAATGTGCTATCTCCATTTATTAACCTTGGTCTCGACCCAACACGTCCTAAATCTTCACGGCATGGGTGACACATTAAATAACTTTGGCATTCTTTTTTTTTTTTTTGTTGGCGTGCCTTTTCATGTTTATACTATATATCTACATGACAGTTTTTAGAAATCTCAAGAAAATACGAGAATTGCATTTGAGTAGCGCAATCGATTGAATGGAAGCTTTCCAACATTCATATTTAATGAGTTTCCACGCCTCGAGTACTTGGATCTTTCATACAATGTCCTTCAAGGGCACATACATTTAAATCCTTATTAGTTGTCGTCGTTTAGTGCCGGAACGGGCCATTGCAGGGCCTCTTCTAGGTGGAACGGAGCAACCTGGTTTAAAAACGAGAGTATTTAAGATACAAATAAATCTAGTTTGGTCGCTTGCTGAACGAGCCCTCTTACTTGTGACACTTCCGATCAGGTTGAAGTCTCCTCAGGTTATAAGACTAACTCCAACAACACAACCCAAACGCAAAGTGGGTAGCGCCGCGGTGTTTTTTGCATATGGAAAACGCCCTCCAACGGAAGAGGCAAACCGCTCACCCATTTTGCGTGACGAGCCGAGGCGGAAGGCATATATGCGTCGTCGTCGAGAGCGACTCAAATCTCCGGCGTCGTAGTGGTGGGCCCCGCAGTGGTGGTCCGTGCCGCCCGTCCCCTTTCCGCCAGATCCATGGCCGGTCCTTGCTCGTCGGTCCGCGCCGCCCCCCGCCGGGAGCGAAGCTTCGGGGAGCCGCCACGCCGCGCGAGTCCGGGGAGCCACCGTCCGCTGGGATCCGGCCGCCCGCGCGGGATCCGCCCTCTCCCACCGGATCCGACCGCCCGGCCGCCGGGATCCGCCCTCTCGGCGGATCCGGCCACCGGTCGCCGGGATCTCGCCGGTGGAGGGGCGTGGGGGCGGCGCGCGACAGAGGACCAGGGACCGCCGCCCGAAGTCGCCATCACGCGGAGATGGGGAGGGTGAGGAAACGGCCGGGGGGGAGGAGGGGAGGAGGGCGGTGGCCGGCCGCCGGGGGGGGCCTTGGCCGGGGGAGGTAGATTTGCGTCCTCACGGTTGGAGAAGAGAGACAATGGGTCACGGACTGTTTCGCTCGGTGCGACCCAAACTGGTGAATGGGTCTCCGGTTTGCCTCCTCTTTGTTGGAGTCAGTCTAACAAGGAGCAACGCTTTGTCACAAATCCCTATTAATAAATCTTTTAGAAAAGATGTAGAGAGACTAAGTTGTGCAGAGACATATATAGATAGTTATTAGAACCCACCTTATATTAGGTTGGTAGTGCTAGTCTTAACAGTACAGATAAGCAAACAATATGCTTCTCAGGCCTGTCTCAATGGAGTTTTATGGGAGGTTTCATACATATTAAATAGGGTGTCATGTGAGCAGATCTGAAGTTTTTGCATGAAACAAGGAGGAGAGAGAAGAGAAACGTTTCATCTCCACGAAACGTATCGGCTCTGTTTCCAAGACATCGGAAACCGTATGAAAACCCCACTGAGAACTTTAGTTTGTTTCATCCCGTGGTATGGTTAAAGTTGAAAGACACCGATGGGACCCACGAAAGACTAAAGTAAACCCTATGAAACTGTGCCAACAAAATAATGTATTGAGAGAGACGTGTTTCATGTTAAATTTCACCTCTTAGAAATTGAGAGGTGAAATCTTACATTAAAACTGACCTTAGTCTCACACTTTTTCTGTTCCAATAATTCCTCTACAGTGACCCTTAGCGCGCGGGAAGCCAATTCCAAGTAAAATTCATGGACCCAGCGATTAATGCTACACCCTTGTTAGTATATACTTCCTGCAGACCAACAATCTCGAGGTTTTCTTGATAAATGTAGTCTCTGACGACTTGTCCTCGCCAGGTCACATATAATATTTCTGATAATGTGTAAGCCCTTGGCCTTATTATTAAAGAGGGTAAAAGGTAAAAAAAGATATTCAATAGTACTTATTATTATTATACTCTCTCCATTCCAAATTATAAGTTGTTTTGACTTGTTTGGTTCATCCATTTTGCTATGTATCTAGACATATTATTATATCTAGATACATAGCAAAATGGATGTACCAAAAAATCAAAGCGACTTATAATTTGGAACAGAGGGAGTACCTTACTGGTTGTCATCCTTCATTGTCTTGGGCCCAGCGACTTGCTCAACGCTCACCCTTGAGGTTGAGCTAGAGCTTGCTCATCCCATGTCGTTCGTTAATAACGGAATTGTCAAACCATGGAGCTAGCCGAGGTGAATGGGTCCGCTTGGATCCCTTACCAGACCTCGCCTACCTTCGCTCGGTAAGAAAACACAGGAGACATGAATGTTTGGTTGATCAGCAAGCTGCCTAGGAGCTTGTGCCGGTAAGAAAGATTCTTGCCACAGTTAGAGAGTGGATTTGGCTCTCCCGGCCTGGCTAGTTTCTTGGAGTCTGTGCCGGTGAGTCCAGGCTAGCTACTGCCTATAGTACTAGTAATACTAATCACTCTGCTTCTGCCTTCTGGTTGTTCTGGGCCTCGACGATGCATTGTGGATTGTGGCTGGAAGTTGTGCTGGACACAGGAGCCGTGTAGACTTGTAAAAGTCAGCTGTCACTCTCGCCGATCCGGCCGGTGACGTACGATGAGCATGCATGATAACACACCTACCGGAATCGCCTTCTTTGCCGAGTGTCTCGTGCACTCGGCAAAAGCCCATATTACACTCGGCAAAGATTTTGCCGAGTGTTGCACTCGGCAAAGGCCACACGGCAAACCCGTCGGTAAAGATCTCTTTGCCGAAGTGTTTTTTTAGAGTGCCCGACACTTCGGCAAAAAGATTAAAATAAAAAAACCCAAAAATAATAAAAAAAAAATGTAATCGGGGGAGGGCCCCACCGACCAACGCTCGTTCTTCTCTGTCTAGCAGGATTTTTTGCGGCATTTTTTGAGATTTCGTATCGAGCGGGATTCGAACTCATGACCTCTCTCCTCGCGGAACCTCCCCTACCACTGCACTACACACTCACATGTGTCCATATTCCGTTTGGGTTCCCTAAATATTATACAAAAATCGAGTGAAAATTGCTTGTTTGAGGCTCTAAATGAATTCAAATAAAAACTTTCAATTACAAAGTTTCATAACTTTTCGAGATCTACAATTTTCATTTTAGGAGTTTCTCCATCCGAGGTCGTTTATAAAATTTGAATTTCAAATTTCAAAGTGGATTCAGATGCGGTTTTCGCATGACAAGATGAATTCAAATGAAAATGTTATCAACTACAAAGTTTTATAACTTTTTGAGATCTATAACTTTTATTTTGGGTGTTTTCTCATCCGAGATACTTTCAAAAATTCAAATTTCAAATTTGAGAAATGCGATTGTACATTTCGTTAGCAAAATTAATTCAAATTAAAAAATATTCAACTATAAAGTTGTATAATTTCACAACACCTACATCTTTCATTTTGATCTTTTGATCATCCGACATAGTGATAGAAACATTGTTCACAAATCTTATATATCTCTCTTGTAGTTTTAGTAAACTACGAGAGAGATATGTAAGATTTATGAATAGATTTAATTTTACTTTGTCAAATTAAGAAATGATCAAAATAAAAGTTCTAGATCTTGAAAAGTTATACAACTTTGTAGTTAAAATTTTTTCATTTAAATTAATTTACTGCTCCAAAATATACTCTGAAATATGTCTTTGCCAAGTGTAAAAATGAAACACTTTCGGCAAAGACCCTCTTTGCCGAGTGCCAAAAAAAAATAACACTTTCGGCAAAGAGGCTCAAGTGTTTTTTTTTTTTTTTTGCCGAGTTTTTTTTTTCTTTGGCTCTCGGCAAAGAGCTCTTTGCCGAAATGACCGAAAAAAAAAAACACTCAGCAAAAGCAATTGACACTTGGCAAAGAGCCGGATTCCGGTAGTGATCTGTACACGAACTTTTGATGATGGTATATATTTAAAAAAAGCTTTACGTCGACTGTTATTAATTATTACAGGTTGATGCATGGCATGGTTAGAAACAAGAGCAAGCAACTGATTACCTTTTGCCATTTCCACGCACCCCGGCCGGCGAGTTTCAATTTCACGTCATCAGACGAATCCTCAGGTCCATAACATCATCTAGCATAGCATTCTCAAACAAAGAATGCGGATGCTGACAGAGAGTAGTGACAAGGACATGGATGTATGAGTCTGAAGTGGGAACGCACCGGAGGCAGCTTACATCACAGACCCACCGTTTCCCTAGGCGTTGCATCTGTTGAGTTTACTAGATAGCGAAATAGGCATGAATCCGTCAACTAAAATATCACAAAAAGGTCAAAATTTAGAGAAATGTCTACTGTACTTCGACCACTATCTTTGATTATTACTCATTAATTACAAACTCAAAATACAAACTCAAAAGAGACCTCACATTAATCTACATGACACGCATTAAATTGCCTCTTTAATTTACTGGCTACCAATAAAAAGAAAACTACTCCCTCTATTCATAAAAAACTGCAACTCCTAAAATTCATACCAGTCAAACTTTATAAGTTTGACCAACTTTATAGAAAAAAGCATCAATATCTATGACATAAAATAAGTATCTTATGAAAATATATTATATGATAAATCTAATGGTACTAATTTAACATCATAAATCTTGGCTCTTTTTTTGGAAGTTCGGTCAAAGTTAAAAATTTTGACTTAACATAACTCTAGAAGTTGCAGCTTTCAGAGACAGAGAGAGTAGTATATCACTCAAATCTAAATGTAAACAATAATATAAGTTGTCCAGAGGTCATATTCCTCAACCGAGGAGAACCTATGATTCAATAAAGTTGCCCTAACACTTTTATTATGCCAGCAATATATAATACTCAGGCACGCGGTTTGTTTTTGTTTGTTTCAGCCTAAAATTGTGGATTTTAGCTGTTTTGATAATGTCAGTAGGTGAAAGTGAACAGCAAGATTGAATCCGACCACGTGCATAGATAGCAAGCAATGTTCTATTACAAGACTGAAAGGGTTCGAATTAGGCCTTGTTTAGATGGGGGGAAGAGAGAGATTGAAAAGTCCTGTAGCAGTTCGTTTGTATTTGGTAAATATTGTCCAATCGTGGTCCAACTAGGCTCAAAAGATTCGTCTCGTGATTTATAACCAAACCATACAATTAGTTATTTTTTTACTAACATTTAATGCTCCATATATAGGGTAGAAATTGATGTGATGGAGAGAGATTGAAAAGTCCCAGAGCATTTCGTTTGTATGTGGCAAATATTGTCCAATCGTGGACCAACTAGGGCTCAAAAGATTCGTCTCGTGATGTACAACTAAACTGTGTAATTAGTTATTTTTTTTACTTATATTTAATACTCTTTACATATGGGTACAAATTGATGTGATGGAGAGAGAGTGAAAAAACTTAGAAGTTGGGAGGTAATCTAAACAAGGCCTTAACGTTGATTTGGTTCGTCTGCGACCAGTGCGAGGGCGAGGACTTTCCTGGCCAGGAAAGAGAGGAGCGGATCGACCGGAGGAAGGAAGGAAGGAGAGAGTAGCTAGCTTTGACTAGAGAAAGTGAAAGTGACAGGTAGTTGCATGATCTCGTTCAAGTCAAGGTCACCACTGACAACCAAACATACGCCCTATAAAACGAACCAACCCAAGGGCGCCCATGTCCATGGAAACGGAGAGGAGACCCCATCGTCGTCCTCCCTTGCCGTGTCGTCGCCGAGCAAAAAGCTGCACTTGCTTCGGAGGCTCAGGCCGCGCCATGGACGACGCTGCGCTCATCGGCCATGAGTCGCGCAGCGTTTCAGAAATCGCCCTAGTAAGAAGCATCTCTTGCGTTTCCAGTTCCAGCAGCTTGTCATCATCGGCGGCCGGTTTGTCACCCACTCGTGAACCAGCCGCCGCCAGCTGCAACCACCCCTCCTGCACCTCCGGCTCCGGTGGCAAGGGCGGCAAGAATGCTGATGCGCTGGCCGGCGGCGAAGGACCCGTCGGGGCGATGCCCAATCCCAATCCCATGCGCTCTGGCTCCCCACCTGCGGCTTCGACTGCCGCGGCGGCGACAGCTGACGAGGTATATAGATGCATGTTTTGTCCTTGGTTCTTGCTGAACCATTGAGAATTTGATATCGTGATTTGTGAGTGCTGTGGTGTGTGTTCTTTCACCAGGACGTGTCCAAGCTTGACCTGGCCATCATGGGCTGCACCATCACTCTCCTGACGCCAATGGCGATGGCCGTCACCGTCGGAGGCCTCGGCTGGGACACCCCGTGGAGAGATCTGTTCGGCAGCTTAATGATGGTGTCCTTCGTGTCGACGATCACCGGCTTCCTGACCGCCGTCGTCAGGCGGCGGGCCAGAGCCACAAGATCAAGCAGCAGGCTGTCGCCGTACTTCGCGAGGTTGGGTATGGTTGTCGCCGCCGTGCTGTTCGTCGTCTTCCTCTCTCCTGTGCAGGCTCGCCCGGTTCGGTTGCCTTAGTGGAGTAGCGGCGGCGGCTGCTGTGGTCGTGCTCATCCTCGCCGTGGCCTGGATCCTGAGTGAGCCGCCGCCGACAGCTGAGGCATCAGCAGCAGCAGCCGAGGAAGAAGGGCCTGTCTCGGTCGTCTCACTCCCGGCTGACGCGCCATGAGATCTCGCTCATCACGACGCTGTTGTCATCATCATATTCCCTGGTAGTGTATGGGCCTGTACAAGGAATACAAGTGGGCTGCTATGAACGGTATATATGGGCCATTGGCCCGTTGGGTGTGCTGACCTGATGCGCTTAGGCGTGTATTTCATAGGCCCGTTTAGATCCTTAGAATTGAATATATATATATATATATATATATATATATATATATATATATATATATATATATATATGTGTGTGTGTGTGTGTGTGTGTGTGTGTGTGAACTATGCTAATATAGTTGTATATGGATTGTATTTGTATATTATGTTGGCTATATGAGAAATATACTTATGTGTTGTATTTCTAACGTATGGGAGTGAGTTGAAGAGTGTGTAATAAGTTGCAAAGTAGAAACATAACATCGTGATCTATGAAATTAATTTTCATCTTGGACCCTATGAATTTGAGATAGTCTTATAGGTGAAATTTTGAAAATGGTGGAATGTCAAATTTCAAGCCAAATAACTTAGCTTATTAAGTACTTTCTCCATTCCAAATTGTAAGACTTTTGACTTTTTTTACTCCAAGTTTAACCACTTGTCTTATTAAAAAAAATTAGCGGAATTTTTGCTAAGATTGCCCTTGGTTAATATTACTCCTTTTTTCATGTACCACAAGAAAACTTTAATTTTTAGCGGAATCTTTGCTTCCCAGAAAGACTTTTTTTTAAGTCAAACTATTTGTAGCCATTACATCCTACAATAAAAGGAATTAACAGAAAAGCTTCCATTTTTAAGTAAACTACATATAAATATGTTTTCTTCATTAAGAGAGATCGGTGCTACCTATGAACTAGTTTGAACCATGCTTTCAATTTTTCACCAACTAAAGCTGTCTATAGGAAACATTAACTGGCGACGTACCTAGTACTTGAGACACAGACATATTATTTTCCTAACAATACCATACGTACAGTGTAGAAAATTCATCCATTAAAGCTTTGTTACCTAACCATACATCCTCCCAAAAACATTTTTGTTTGTCACTGTTAATTTTAAACTTTCAACGTCAAAGAAACTTGTCTTTAATTAACCTCCATGAGGCTTGACCAAAATTGCGAATCTCCTAGTTGTTTACACACTTGTGGCAGCGTCTTATATTTCAAATATTTTCTCTTGAGCATATTTTTCCACAGACCTCCCCAATTAGAAGCTTGAAAAGCCACTTGCTTAGCAAGCATTGAAAGTAGTAATCAATAGTTCAGCATGGGTTTGGATTTTATTGTCGAGTTTTGGGTGCAGTGCACACATCCGGCACATGCCTTTCAGACCTCCCATTGGTTCTTTTAAGAACAGCAGAGATTTTATTTTATTCCGGCCCCTATATGGCCCTGTATTCAACCATTCCTTATTATAGTTTCACGAAAATATTATACTACACCTGTGAATTGTAGCAGATCTGATATGGAGTTGAGCACTTTCGAGTCCTGTCAATGGGACCCGAAGGAATTCAAGGAAACCTAAATTGTACTAGTACACGCTAATATATCGTACTATCGAGATGCTTGAGTTCTCGATCAATTTCTGTTAAGAGACTATTATGTGCCTTTTTTTAGATACAAAGAAGGTCAGTGATTTATTGTGAGCCTAGCCCCTAGGAAGAACGGACTCCTAAATAATCTAATAGCTAGGCTAATATACCAATGACGCGTACGACTGTATAAAGTATGGCTGGATGGCTAAATTTGGATTTTTTTTTTTTTTTTTTTTTTTTTTTTTTGCAAATCACACTTTACAAACCCATCCCTATATATGAACGTATATAGGCAAGCACCTCAGAAAGAGTAAGTCAGGGAAATCTCATAATTGATAAAATCTAACATAGATGTCTCATCGTTAACGGACGGACATGTTTGTCTGCTGATGATCTTTGAATGTTTTGAATAAATCTAGAAAAAAAATATGAGAACCTATGTGTTTGAGAAAACAACTCAGCAGCATAGACATAATTCTTGCTTGAACAATAGGGTGGTATTCTACCATGATCATTCCTTTTAGAAATTTCATCTGTGATTGGATGTCTTAGTTTACTAAAAGAAAGACAAAGCAAAAATAATGATTCTCGGAACAGAACCATGACGATTAGAGGGGCGAAGCTACATGTATATTTTTAGGGGGTGCCCATGCACCCGCTAAAAATTATCTTGCAAATGGATTGCATCTAAACTATGAAGGAAGAAAGCAGGAGACATCCCGAGCGTACCATGCGTCCATGCATCTGGACAGCGCAGTCCGCGTTGGTGCGTAAGGCTGTGTCCGGTGAGGAGGTCGAAACAATTAATGCCAGGAAGACAGGAAGGTAGTAGCCGAGAAGAAAAGTCAATAAAGCGATTGGTGGATCTCCTCCCATCAGCATAAGACTATCCGCATTCATTATTCTCTATTTTATATTTTATATATTTTAGTCATCAAAATTCTTTTTTTTATACACGTTTCTTTTATACTCATCATCCTCTATATCAACTACCAATAGTAGGGTCTACATGTTTGTAAATAAATTTTATCAATATATATATATATATATATATATATATATATATATATATATATGAGATCTTATTTTAAAGAATTTATTGAAGCGAATTCAATGGTGTAATTGAAATTTAATTTGGTTTTTTAGTTTGTGAGTTATAAAAATTTTTAGTTGGTTGAAATAGTGGGACCCATGCTGCATGCACTCTCTGTCCTCCCCGGGCATGCGCGGCGTGCGCTCTGCTATGTTGCGTGGTGGGGCCGCGCAGCGGATGCGCGCTCATAACGGATGACTTACATGACCCCGATGCAGCTTTTTTTATGGTAAAAGGTAACGTGGATGGGGTAGCAGATGGGATCTCGTACCCAGTGCGGATAGCCTGAGGGTGTCCTCAGCACGTGGTGGCGTGAAATTGCTAGCTGAGCTGAAGTCTAAAATTAATAAACAAGAGATGAGAGCGGAGAGATGGTGTTTCGTTAGGGTTCATGCGATCCTAGCGACTCGCTTGGTGCTAGCGCGATGCTCCCTTCCCACCAATGAAAGCGCACCTCTGTTGGCAATTTCAGCCCCGTTGGCCAGGACGCCCTCAGTGGCGGTACGACGCGGGGCATGGCCATTCACGGCCGTCACTTGCGGCCGTTGCACGTGCAATGCCCTTGGCTAGGGCGGCGCCTCCGCTCCTGTTGAGCCCTCTGGGTGAAGCCACCCAGGTGCTGCTGTCGCCGCAGAGGAAGAGGAAGAGGGAAGCGGTGGATTTGGCGTCGTTGCTCAAACCCTAAATTCTAGGACAATATCCTCTTTATTTCTGTTGAGGATAATTGAACTATGTGTAGGAACATTAATGAAGAATAGGTTAAAAAAAGCTCTTGAATAGATGAAAAAAAATAAGGCTGCTGGTCCCGATAAAATACCTACTGAATTCTATCAAAGTTGTTGGAAAATTGTTAAAGATGATGTGATGGAGTTCTTTGATGATTTTTACAATCACAAGGTTGATATCAGTAGAATTAATTATGGTATTATTACCCTTTTACCTAAGATCAAGGAAGCTAGTAAGGTCTAACAATATAGACCTATATCTCCTGAACTGTCTGTTCAAATTAGTCACAAAAACTTTGACTATCAGGTTGGAGAGTATTGCTAATAGACTGATACATATAACACAAACTGCCTTTATGAAAGGCAGGAATATTATGTCTGGTATTATGTGCTTACATGAGATTCTACATGAAACTAAAAGAAGAAGAGAGGTTGGCATTATTCTAAAACTTGATTTTGAAAAACGTTATGATCAGGTGAATTGGGATCTTCTCTTTTCATGTTTTGAAAAGAGAGGATTTGATCCAAAGTGGTGTACTTGGATTAGGCAAGTTGTTTCAGGGGGACTGTAAGTGTTAAAGTAAATGATAAGATTGGGCCATATATCAAAAGCTTTAAAGGTGTACGTCAAGGAGACCCTCTATCTCTAATCTTGTTCAATTTCATAGCTGGCTGCTTAACTAGAATGATAATGAGAGCTCAAGCCAATGATTTGATTACTAGTTTAATTAGTCATATCATACCTAAAGAGGTAGTTGTTCTTCAGTATGCTGATGATACCCTCATTCTGTTGAAAAATGATATTGAAAGGGCTAGCAATATGAAAATGCTTTTATGTATGTATGAACTAATTGCTGGTTTAAAAATTAATTTTTATAAAAATAAAATCTTTATGATCAATGATGAAGAACAATGGGGGCCTATCATGGCTGAACTCTTTAACTGTCAATTAGGGACCATGCCCTTTAAATATTTAGGGGTCCCAGTTAGCCCTAGTAGACTTAGAATCAGTGACTGGATGCCTCTTGTGGAGTAAGGCAGTAAAAAGCTTTACATAGGGAAAGGTGGTACTATGTCTATTGCGGGAAGAGCTACTTTTATTGAGACCAGTTTGAATAACTCACTCATCTACCACATGTCTGTTTATCTGATACCAAAAACTATCATTAAGGATATGGATAAGAACAGGAGAAAATTCTTTTAGCAAGGGGGCAACATTAAGAAGTAATATCATCTGGTTAAATGGGAAATAATTTGCAAAAGTAAGAAAAAAGGAGGTTTAGGTATTAAAAATTTTAAAAAAATGAATATCGAAAAAGAAAAAGGGTTGTGGCAAGATATCATTAGATTTAAATATTTGAAAAAGGGGAACATTATGCAGTGCAAACTAACTTTTCGTGAAAACCTGTGCAAACTACGGTAAAAAGTTGTCTAAATTTACCAAAAAAATCACACATGTAGACGATATGATGATACACAATCTTGCAAAATATTTTGTCCAAACTCGACTTCATTTGTGAGATATAAAAATAATAAATTGCAAGCCGAAAAGTCATCCGATGATTTGTTGAAAATTTGTTATTTTTATATCTCACAAACGAAGTCAAGTTTGGACAAAATATTTTGCAAGATTGTGTATCATCATATCATCTACATGTGTGATTTTTTTGATAAATTTATACAGCTTTTTTGCTGTAGTTTGCACAGGTTTTCACGGGAAGTTAGTTTGCACTGCATATGTTCCCTATATAATGACATTCATAATGTTGAATATAGGTTTAATGACTCAGCTATGTGGGCTGATCTTTTAAAGATTAAGGATCCATACCTAAAAAATAGAGTGATTTCAACTAGAAGGGGGGGATAAAACCAGATTATGGTTTGATTCTTGGCTATATGATGACCCTATTTGTCAACGTAATCCCATCCTGTTTGAATTATCTCAGAATAAGCACATCACAGTAAAACAAGCAATGGATTCACAAAATCTTTCTTGATCTGAGAGAAGAATAGTATAAAGTCTAGAGTGATGCTTTAAACTTTAATTTAACAGATGAAAATGATCTAGTAAAATGGAGAAATGGTAGGAATTAGATGTATACTGTGAAATCAATGTATGAAAGTCTAACCAGTTCTGAGAGTGGGAAATATCACAAATACATTTGTGTAACACCTCTGGTGTTACGTTAACCTAAACCTGCCATGTCATCATCATCATTGCATAAGCATTCATGATTAGAGAACCCTAATAAGTATAACTAAAATGAGTTTATCTATTTCTAGGGTTGGTTGCGCTCTTTTATATCGTATGTGTATGTGCCATTTAAACTTCACCCACATGCTTAATTTGGTTTATAAAAACAACCAACTAAAACCAACCTTGGTGTGTACAAGTGTTTGACTAACTTTGACTCCCACCCTAACCATGTTTTATCAAATGATGCAAAACAAGAACAAAAATTGGAATTGAATTCAAATATCAACACCTTCCAAAAATTGGTTGTGTGTTGAAGTTTGAATTGCGCTTTCAATTTCTAGGAGCTAACCGTAATTAATTTTCTAAATAAAAGTTGCCAAACTTTGGTACCATTTCAAAGTATGAACTTTGTACTTTGAAAGTGTTGGTTGGATCTGAAAAGTACCACAACACTATTAATTAATTGCCCAAAGATTCAATTTGAAAATCCTTTCCAAAAGCTTGAAATTCAAAGTGTTTTTGCCCCCTTCTCAATTTCATCTCAAAATATTTAAAATTTAGGAAAACTTTAAAAATACAGTTTGTGTATCTTTTTTGAGCTCTACAACATTGATAAATAAAGTTTTTCAAGTTTTTGAATAAAATTTGAAGTAATTTCAAAAGTTCTTTAAATTGAGAATTGTCCCCTTTTAATTTTTAAACTCCAATTAAAAAATTATTCAGTTTCATGAAAAACTTCATAAATGAAAGTTGTAGATCTTGAGAAATGGAACAACTTTTATTTTTGGAGATTTTTATCTTTTATTCAAAATTTGAAAGTAATTTTGAAATCCCAAAAGTTGGAATTTAAACCCTTTTTTCAAATTCAAACTCCAATTTCAAAAATATTTGGAATTTGGCAAAACTTGCTTAATGAAAGTTGTAGAGCACAAAATTTTGAGCAATCTATATTTTGGAAGATTTTTGAGTTCAGTTCAACTTTTGAGAGTAATTTGAAAAAGAAATATGAAAAGATCTCTGCTACAGTACCAAACAGTTGGGGGGACACCTTGTTCGTGCCCATGCCGTGACTCACCGGCGCCGCCGTGGCAATTCTCGTGTGTTCCCGGGTTTCACGCGTTGCTGTCCACCTTGCCGCCGTCATGAAGTCGCCAGCCACCTCCACGACCCATCCTTGCCCTATAAAAGGCGATGCCGGCCGCCAATTCTTCTTTCTCTTCTTCCTCACCGTCGCCGTCGATCTCTCTGTTCGTCAGTGCAATTCATGGTCATCACCACCTCTCTGTCAAATTGCCTTTGCCATCCACTCCGCAACTTCGTTGCGTCTCCAGAGAACCAAACTACGGCGTTTGACATCGCCGGAGTCGCCCTAGCCGTCAATTTCTTCCCCACGGCCGGTTGCCGCGCCGCCGTGAGTACCTCGCCCTGGGCAGAACAGCTCAGAGCCGCTCGTGCTCTCTTTTCCCTTGTTATAGCTTCGCTTTGGTCCACTGAAGGCCATCGGCCTTTCCTTTTTCGCAGCCAAAGCTTAATCACGCCGGAACGCCACTGTGACCGCGAGTTTCCCGCCGCCGAGCTCACCTCCACTCCAACCACCCTCCTCCGCTTCGCTTCTGGACAAACCAACACGAGCACCGTGTTGTGGTGAGCACCCTAAAGCTGTATCCATTTTCATTTGCACCTTACGCAAGTCGTAGTCGACGGTGATGCCCGCCGTGCCGCCAGACGCCCGTCTTGGCCTCGTCGCCTCGGCCGCCGTTGCACCCGCTTCGGTGAGCCGTTGGGGTCGTCCAATAGCTCGATAGGTTTGCTAGGAGATGCCGAGTCCGGTGGTGTGGTTGGTTTCGGTGGAGGGATCGCCGTCGGCGAGGACCGCCGACCGCCGCCGCTTTCCACTGTGGCGCTGGAGAAAAGAGAGGGGGGGGGGGGCTGATGCGCGGGGCCGCCTGCCAGCCAGGGGAGAGAGCAAGGCCAGCTGGGCCGCGTCTGAGCTGGGCCAAGATGGGCCGCTCGGGCCGCACAGTGAAGCCCAACAGAGGAGGAAAATGCTTTTCCTTTTTCAAATTTGATTTTCCAAAGCTGAATTTCATCTTTTTGTGATAATTTATTTTGGGTAGATAAAATTTGAACAAAAATATGTGTGTGATCCTTGTGCTATGCTCTACACATAAAAAATGCTAACTTTAGTTTTTCTATAACTTGTATTTACAGTGTAAATTGCTCTTTTTAGTTAATAAATGCCACTTCCATGATTTTTTTAGTAATTAAAATATAAGTCCAAAAATCATGAAATTTGTTTTGTGTGCTAATTAGATGATAATGATCTTAATTATAAAGTTTGATTATGTTTTGACTAATTTTTGTTTTATGCTTAATTAATACCTTAATTAATTAATGTTTAATTAATTAATCTTTTGATTAATTAGGTTTAATTAATCTCCGTTAGCAAGTTAATTAGTGGCTTTCAACAACTGTAAAAATGGTTAATAAATTAGTAATTAACCTTAATTACTATTAGGGTTGCTTGATTTTGGAATTGAGTGATGACCCTACGTCATTAACCCTAATGACCTTCGGCATTTTATGTTGATTGCGTACCGTTAGTCCGTCGTCGTCGACGCTAGCTATGTTTCCGTAGTGCAATCTTACCGTGAAGGAAAGTTGTACTCAAGATAGACTAGTGGTCGTTGCATTATTATCGCATGGTCCTTTTATTACTGCATTGTAATCATGCATCTCAATCGTGTAGTTGTGCCGTCTGAGGAAGGAGTTGATCCAACTCCTACTTCTGAAGAAGGTGTTCAGTGTGAAGAGGTTGGATCCGATCTCGGTGATTGGGTAGCTGAGCCTCACTTCGTCGAACCCCAAGGCAAGCCCCGGATGCATTTAACCACCTCCTTGTATTTCGAAAAGCTTTTACAGTGTATGTTTATGATGTGATGCATTAGGTATTAGGAGTTGTGTGATATCCTACTTTGATGCATTTACCGTACCTTGATATTACCCTAAATACCTGTTTTGATTTTAAAAACGCTTAGTATATGCTTAGCTCTGCTAATAGCATAGGCCTTCTGAAATATTTTTAAAGGTGTGATAACATATCATTTTGAGAAAGTAATAAAACCTGATGTTTCTTGTTGGTACCCTTCACTTTGATCGGGTCAAGGTTACGCAACAAGAACATGATGAGTAAATCGAGACACCGGTGGAGTGACTTGCACCAGGATGGGCTAGTGCCCTGGTGTAGTGTCGTCCATTTGTGTCGTTTAAGCACCGTTCGTTGTCTTGGCCCTTGGATCATGAGGTTATTGGATAGTACTAGTCGCATGCTAATGGCGGTAAGCTCCACTTGGACTATCTATGACGAGAGCGGACAACCGTGGACTGGGAGTGGAGAGATGGCGGGAGTAGCGTGTACCCATCCTACGAGCGCACCATTGAAGGACAGACGGCGTAGGGAGGTGGAGTACTGTACTCTCGCGTGCCATAGGACCCGGTCTGGTATATAGACATCCAAGCATAGAGTTGATGTATGTAAGATGTTTGATCCTGCATACATCGTGTGGCTAGGAAGCCCCAGCTGGGTATATAAGCGGTTCGAATCGTCGTTGCTCCACGATATGGGAGACTTGATCCTTGCACCAGCATCGTAGTAATGATGGAAGTTGATGGAAAGTTTTGAATCCGTTACATGGTTGACAAGTGATTGTTACAGTAAGGACATGCTTAGTCTCTTTTCGCAAAAGGTGTCCTTTGATCTTGCTAAAGCCTCACCTTGATTCCCTTTATCCAGTATTCCTGAGTCTTCTCCTCAATTTTTGGTCGGGTAAGTCTTGCGGAGTACTTTTTATACTCAGGGTTTGTTTAACCCCGTTGCAGGTGGACCGTACGAGCAAGAGTGCTATGGCCCTTGTTGCATGACGGTCGTTGATGAAGTGTCTGATAAGGAGTAGGTTGTGTGGCCCATGGGCAGGGCATTTTCGTTGTTGTGGTTTGTAATAAAGTTAAGTAATGATACTTCCGCTGTTTTGTAATAAGAATACACTGTTTGTATATGTTTATCAAATGGTTTATAAATTAAGTTATTGTAAGTCTTCCGCTACTCTGGTATTTTTGTATAAAAACTGTTGTAATACTGTGATGTCTCTGTAAGTATCGATCCTGGAGAAGTGTGGTTCATCGGGGATTCACCCGACGGAACGTTCTAGGTTACGTGGTGTACAAGCATAGCCGACAGAGGTCTTAAGGACAATGTCAGGTGCTTGTGGGCCATATAATTTAGAAGGTTCTGCCACAATTTGGCAGGCTAAAATTCCTGCCAAAATTAAGATTTTTATGTGGTTAGTCATTATGATGCTATTCTTATCAAAGACAATCTAAAAAAAGAAATTGGCAAGGAGATCCCAGTTGTGCTTTCTGTAATGAGGTAGAATCATTTGTTTTTCACATGTCCGGTAGCTAAAGCAATTTGGGTTGTGGTTACTGTATGTTTTGGTGCATTTGATGTTCCTATTATGATGCAACAATGTTGGGGGTGGTGTGACAAATGGTTTATTGCTGGCAAGAAATTTCATACATGGGGAATATCTGCTATTTGCTGGGCTATCTGGAAATCTCGAAATAAAGCATGCTTTGGAAAAAAAAAAGTTGATTAAGAATCCTCTTGAAATTATATGTCATATTTGCGTTCTTTTGAAATACTGGGCACGACTCTTTTCTGAGATGGATCGGGGGCAACTCGAAGAAGGCGCGGATCAAATGCTCAAGGCAGCCAAAGACATTCTGGCAACTTAAACTGTCAGGCAGGTCGATCAACTCCTCCTTCAAAATGGTCGAGATGAGGATGGCTATGCTATGTGATTCCCTAGATTCAAGTGGGAAAGAAGCAATATTTCGCAGTATCTGTTGTTGAAAAGAAGACTCCTTAGCTTTACCTCAGTCTTTTGTATCCTCTTACTAGTCCTGTTGGCTCGTGTTACGATCTACTTAACTCGTCTGGGTAAGAGCTCTGAAAGCTACCCAAGGTGGTTCGTATGTTCGGAGGTGCAGAGAAATTAGTGGCTACCATTTTTCTGGCTGTTATATTATCTTTCTTGTTAAACTCTCAAATGCTTGTATTTCCGTTATACTTACTATGGTGTTCGCGGTGCTTCGCAGATTTGGGACTCTTAATATTTACTTTTGTTAAAATGACACGTTGCACTCTTGATTTCCTTAACATTTGGTGTATGTATTTTATCTTTTTTTTAATTCTAAATATATGTATTTCCTACTTAAAGTGACCCTTTTGCAGAGGGAAAGAGGGTTATGCTGCAGTTAAATTAGACATAAGTAAGGCCTACGATAGAGTGGAATGGAGCTTTCTGAAGGAGATGATGATTCGTTTGGGGTTTGATCCGGTGTGGGTGCAGCTGGTGATGACATGTGTCACAACAGTCAAATATAGAATTCGTGTTAATGGTGAGCTAACCGAGGAATTTACACCTGAAAGGGGACTCAGGCAGGGCGATCCAATATCGTCCTATCTCTTTCTCCTTTGTGCGGAGGCTTTCTCGGCAATCCTGAAGAAGGAGGAGGCTGATGGAAGGTTGCATGGGATTCGTATATGCAGAGGTGCACCATCTGTCAGTCACCTTTTATTTGCAGATGATTCATTGATCCTGTGCAAAGCAAATGCAGCCGAGGCACAAAATCTGAAACGTATCCTCCAGATCTATGAGGAGGGCTCATGACAGCTGATTAATGCAGACAAGTCAGCTGTGATGTTCAGCCCGAACACTGAGGAGGTGGACAAGCAGGATGTAATGACAGCCCTAAATATTCAGTCGGAGACCATGAATGAGAAGTACCTGGGGCTTCCCGTTTTCATTGGTAGGTCGCGAACTCATGTGTTCTCCTACCTCAAGGAGCGCATTTGGCAGCGGATCCAAGGGTGGAAGGAACGGCTCCTGTCCCGGGCTGGAAAGGAAGTGCTTATTAAAGCTGTAGCTCAGGCGATCCCGGTGTTTGCAATGGGATGTTTTGACATTACAAAAGAAATGTGCAATCAGATCAGCTCTATGGTTGCCCGTTTCTGGTGGAACAATCAGGAGAAGGATGGAAGCATGCACTGGGTAAGCTGGGAAAAGCTAGTGAGTCCAAAGGCAGAAGGAGGGTTGGGTTTCAGAGATTTGCATAGCTTCAATATGGCGATGTTAGCAAAGCAGGCATGGCGACTGCTACAGAACCCATCATCGCTCTGTGGACGCTTGCTCAAAGCCAAATACTATCCTCAATCGGATGTCCTGTCTGCTCAGCCAAAGGCCGGGTGCTCATATACATGGAGAAGCATCTGTGCCGGAATTGAAACTTTGAAGGAGGGGATAATATGGAGAGTCGGAAATGGTCAGGAGATTAACATATGGGAAAGCCCATGGATGCCACGGGACATAACCAGGAAGCCAATAACACCCAGGGGCAGGAACCTGATGAGAACGGTGGACGAGCTGATTGACCCGATCACGGGGAGATGGGACGTCGATCTTCTGAACCAGACGTTCTGGGTAGAGGATGTTAGCATTATTCAAAACATCCCAGTCCACATGGATATGGATGATGTAGTGGCATGGCATTTTGATGATAAGGGGCAGTTTTCGGTGAAGTCGGCTTACAAGGTGCATAGAGCAGCATCACTCAGGCGACAAAGGAGGGGGCAGGGCTCAGGCTCGGGCGATGCTAGTGCTGAAACAAGATTCTGGAATGGATTATGGAACCTGGATTGCCAACCCAAAGTTAAGCATTTCATGTGGAGGCTAAGCCACAACACTCTGGCGCTGAGGAAAGTTTTACAGAGGAGGGGAATGGATCTTGACACACGGCGCTGTATGTGTGGGAGGCTTGATGAATATGGAGGCCACCTGCTTTTTGATTGCAAAGAAGTTAAGCTAGTCTGGAGGGAGTTGAGTCTGGAGCATGTGAGACTGAAACTCTCTGAAGCTCAAACGGTGCGAGAGATGATGGAGATGATTCTGAAGTTGAAAGGCAAAGAGCAGCTGACTGTGATTATGCTGCTGTGGCTATGGTGGGATGAGCGAAATAAGTGGAGGGAGTTAGGAAAAAGGCGAACGGCTGCGGAGCTGGCATATATCGCAGCTTTCCATGCGGATCTTGCGAAGAAGGAGACCACCTCTCTGTTGTCGGAATCCCGTCAGAACAGCAAGTGGAAGAGGCCTGATACTGGAGAGATAAAATTGAACACTGATGGTGCCTTCAGGAAGGAGAGGAATGACGGAGGATGGGGATTTGTGCTTCGGGATGATCGAGGGCACGTTGTGAGTGCGGGTGCTGGGCGCGAAGATCATCTTCTGGACGCTCTCCACTCTGAAATGATTGGCTGCATGGCTGGCCTGCAGGAAGCAGCCAGGCTTGGGCTCAGTCATATATCCCTAGAAGTTGATGCAACGTTGTTAAAGCAGGCCATTCAGACTGACGAGTATAGGCTCTCAGCTGTTGGAGGGATCGCCACAGAGATCAAGCTACTGATTAGTTTGGAGTTCGTCTCGTGCAAAATATATGTGTGCAAACGTGAATGTAACAAAGTAGCTCATGCCCTTGCGGCTTATGGTTGTAATCTCCCAAGTGGTAGTTATAACACTTGGGTGGGGGTGCCTCACGAATTTGAGGACTTGGTGACCAGCGATTTAGCTGGGTCAGATGAGTAATAAAGCTCTGACATTTCAAAAAAAAGTGACCCTTTTGCCTTACGTACGCATATGCATGAGGAGCCTGACGTTTGGTTTTTCATCCGTCGCTTCTTATCTCTCGTTCCTCGACGTGCTGCCCATGGAGTTGCCCCTGTCGGATCCTGCAAGGCTGCTGGCCGTCTCTGCTCTAGCCGCGCCGCACTCAGGCTTGGCCGTGCTGCCGTCCTCTGGACTGGCCGCGACCACCTCTAATTTTGTTGGAGCTTTTACTGTAATTTTTTTTTCTGAATTTCAATATTGTGACATGCCCCGGCCGCGACGACGGGCACAGGGGCTGGCCGCCGACTACCTCTAATTTTGTTGGAGTTTTTACTGTAATTTTTCTGAATTTCAATATTATGACATGCCCCGGCGGCAATCGAGCCAGCCTAGGCGGCAGCGGTGGCCAGACTGCCTTACACGGCACCGGCTCCCAAAACTATGTACCTATTTCAATTCAACCGTCATCATCTCAGAAGTGCGAAAGGGTACTTTATTATGTACCAAATCAGATGAAATACACATAATGTTATGAAAGTCAAGAACGCAATGTTTCGAGGTCATTCTTATGAAGTCGATGTTAGGAGTCATAAATCTGCGAAGCGTATTGTTTAGAGTCTTAAATATAAAATTTTCTCATATGTGCTCGTGCCATACAGTCGACCACAGCCCGCACGAGACATGGTGTGGCGGCCAATGCTGGATTCCAGGCAATGCTTGTGCCGTGCTGTGCCCTGGGCATGGCGGGGCTGTTCCTTTTCTCGCATGCCGACGTGCGCCTCCTTGGGGAGGTCCGTGGCCATGCATGTGGTGGAGGTGCGATCCTACGATGGCTCCGCATCAACGTAATCGGAGGCTGCACCATGGTCGAGAGCTCCTCGGTGGCTGCACGCACAGAGTTGCTGCTAGCTTGCCACTGGCGGCGAGGACGACGTGTCCGAGCTTAATTAGCTCCACTCTTGCCGCCTGCCTAGATGGCTTCTCCGAGGTTGAGTTGATTTGCTTCACTACTTGTCGACGAGGACATGGCTGTGGCCAAGCGGTGGGTCGCCACTGTCCTCAATGGCTTCTCCTCGGGCGCTCGGTCGCCCGTGCGCATGCCTTTAGGATTCACCAAGAGGGGCGGTGATTGGTTGCTCTAGTGATGGGCAGCTATGATGGAGAGCCAGTACAAAACAGAGAGATGCATATCCAAACTGTGCACCTAGTTATATTTTGTTGTCTTTATTGTTCGTCTGGTACGAGATAAGAGTTTGTTTAGTCATCAGAGATACGGGTGTCTGACACATAAGCCCCTGAACCATACATGTATCACGTCATCCTGCATCATAGGGGAAGATCAAATATAGAAGATGAAGTCACGCGGGATAGAGGGAGGAAAAGGAATGAAAGGATGCAGGATGCAAGGCAGAGAACCAAACAAAGCCAAAGTAAAGTGGATGACATGGCGTAAGATGGCCCTCTGGATGGTCTCGTGCGTGCAACTAATCACTCGGAGGTCCACCGCAGCCAAAAAATAGTTTATGTTTGTAGAGGAGACAGATGGGCTAACGACTGCTCCGTTTTATCCATTTTCTCGTTGCCTGCGGTGGAAGACAGAGGTAAGAGGGCCAGGCTCGGAATGCACTGACCAAATCAGCTGCGTCGGTGGTGAAATTAGTATTAAAGAATGATATAGTAGAAAGAAGCCATTTTTTGTTTTGTTTCCCTTTTGGTTGCTTTCGTGTTGTTCTCTCCTTCAGTCCGGGCTGTTTGGTTGGAGACCTAGACGATTTTGCCTAGCAAAATGTGTTGTTTGAGAGTTGCCTAGCAAAATGTGACGTCTGGAAATTTGATAGAATTTGCTTAGCGAGGCAAACAGATGATAGTTTGTTTGGTTGGAAGCCTGTCCCTCAACACACTGATATAGATAAAAATAAAGCATTAGTATAGAAAAAAAAATAAAATAGAAACACGTTTAATCGTCCTAGCACAGAGAAACATTAGGGCTTGCAACGGCTCTGCGTATTGCTTATCCAGCTCTCCTCAGCAACGTCACGTCGTAACGTTCGCACCTCCATCCACAAAACACGGATCCCACGGCTCACTTCCCATCCAACATATAAAAAAATAAAATAGAAACACGTTTAATCGTCTACTCATGTTTTACTTAGGCAAGCACGCAGGCAGCTTCCTCCCCCGCTGGCTTCACGCGCTTCCGCGAAGGCCTGCCAGCGGCGGGAGCACCACCCCGGCTCTTTTTATACCTCCCCCCCTCCCCGGCTCCCCCCCTCTCATTCCTCGCAGGGCTCAGGCAGCACCACCCACCCCCTCCTCTCAGGTCTCGCGACGCTCCTCCATTAGACTTCTCCCTGGTAACCATTGGGTATGTTCATCTCCATACTGAACCTCTCTATTTTCTGTAAATCCTGTGTGGGTTGCTAAGGTTTCTTTGAGCTAATCTGGCCGCGGTAGAAAGGATAGTGTCTCGATGAGCGCAAGCACTAGCCTTAATTGTCTCCTTTCCCCGCCATTCTTGCGGTTTTTGTGCATTCCGGTGATTCGCTGGGTGCGTCATCACCTGAAAGATTTGCTGACATGTTCGGTGTTCGGTTTATAGATTTCTCTGATATAAATCGATGCTGTGGCAAGGTATGCATCGTCTCGTTCCTATTGCACGCCTTGCCTGTTCGATGCGATTCCGGTGATCGTTCTTAATTTGTTTGCAATTTTGCAAGAACCCATGCCTTTTTGTTGTTCAAACCTCGTTTTATGTGCTAGACATCGTCTCGTTCCTGTTGCGTGCCTTCCTGTTTGATGCTATTGATCCGGTGACTGTTCCTAATTTGTTTGCAATTTTGCAAGAACCCATGTCTTTATGTTGTTCAAACCATATATCAGACAGAGTATTTATTTGGGTTCTCCCTTTGCCTCATTTTATGTGCTAGACATCGCCTCGTTTTTTGTTGTGTGCCTTGCCTGTTTGATGCGATTGATCCGGTGACTGTTCCTAATCTGTTTGCAGTTTTGCAAGAACTCATATCTTTATGTTGTTCAAACCATATACCAGACAGAGTATTTTGTTGCGTTCTCTGGGCTAGACTACATAGATCTGCCTCCCTCTCCGGCTCTCCCTAATCCCAACCTTTTATTTGTTCTCTAAAAAAACATTCCCGTCTAGTGGTTTGTTCTCTGATTTCCTTTTTCGTTTTCTTCTGCATTGTCTGCTCGAAGACACTTGCTACGAGCAGGCATATAAAAAATTGGGTGTGAGCGAGGTCGGATGGGAATCATGGGGATTATGTGTTTGCTCGATGTTTTGTGTGCTCAATGAGTGATAGGATATTGCTTTGCGTTTGCGGTGGCGAGGCGGAACTACTTGTGCCGCCCGCCGCATCGGCGTCCGCGCCCGAAGGAAGCTGCCCTGTGCTAGGACCACTTGTCCGTGTGTTGCGGTGCAGGGGGCTCCTGCTGGGGGCGCCCCACCCAACGGCCATCCGCTTAGCGGTTCGATGAGTGGGCGGCGATATTTTTCTCGGCGTTGCTGTTGCACGCCTTCGGTCAAACGCGCTGAAAGGAATCCGATCCAATCACGTGGATTCCAATCACGTGGTTGGGCGTGCAACTAACAATCCCATCGACTCTCTCCGTTGCTTTTTAACTACTTTTTTTATGTTGTTAGATGTTTAGAGTCTGATTGGTTAAAAATCTAGATCTAGAGATCATAAATTTGATTTGATTTGTATAGAATACTATTTTTAAATAAATTTATTAAAAATCTAGATCTAGAGATCTTTCTGATAATACTAATTATGATACTAATTGATGATATTTATTATTTATTAAAATTATCGATAATTATTTTTCGAGAAAGCACAAACGACACTTAAAAAAAGAGACACTTAAAAGAGACGAAAGGAGTACTTTGGAGACTATTTAAATCTATAACTAATAATAAATCTAATTTATATCTACCTCTATTATTTTAAATAATAAAGAGGAAATTTTTTGACATTTTTTATACATCTATTTTGGTTTATCTATTTCTTGATCCAATACTCTATAATTTCTTTCATCTAGACTTATGTTGTATAACACGTGCTTATATGAGTTACAAACCTCGTATGGTATAGAGTCTGATTTTAAAATAGATTAATTCTAGTATATATGTGACTTAAACTTATCATAAGCCACCTCATTGGTAGGTAACGAATCTCCTATTCTATTTTTAAATGATTCTTCTTTTTAGGTATAGATTAGGATTCCTT
The DNA here is from genome assembly GCA_015844335.1 of Chrysopogon serrulatus. Classification (NCBI taxonomy): domain Eukaryota; kingdom Viridiplantae; phylum Streptophyta; class Magnoliopsida; order Poales; family Poaceae; genus Chrysopogon; species Chrysopogon serrulatus. The sequence continues at coordinate 45,721 of JADLZL010003678.1, read as the reverse complement.
TGATTTTGCGTTTCATTTTTTAGTGTTCTTCCTTTTACGTTTCTGATTTTCTTTTTTTTCTGTTATTTGTTTCTCCGTTTTTGTTTTGTTTTCTCTTCCCGTCAGATTTCTTTATGTTTCTAATTTTTTCTGACTCAGTTTGAGTTCATTTTTGTTTGACTTAGTTTTTTCTACTTTCATTTTTTTATTTCGATCAGGTTTTGGGTCTGATTTTGTCACTCATTCCGCTATGTTACAGGCCTTTGAACCACTTGCCTTTCTCTAAAAAAAATAAAAAAATCTCTAATTTATTAAATTGGTGATGTAGTTTTGATTAGCAACGTAAATTATTTTTATTAAAATATGATTTAGTCTATGGTTCCACTGACCAATAGTGCATTGAATCCTTAAGCATTGGATCGAATCTAGACAAAATAAATGTATCTCTATGATCCCCAAGAGTTGCCATGTGAAAAAATAAGAAAGGTTATCCATCATAATCGATCATCAGTGAACAAATCAATTCTTAATATGTCGACAACTAATTCTTTGTGTTGCATATTGTTAGGGTGGCCAAAGAAAGTCAATGAAGTAGATATTCAATTGTAGTATATGGATAATATGAAGTCATGATATGTTTACATCTAACTATTCTTTTGTAACAGAAAAAAATATGAAGATTATTTTTTTTTATTCCAATGCATGTAGGATATTTTTCATATATTGGTGATATTTACTTATATTATTGAGGACACCATTAACGATCATTAACTGATCAACAAATAAATTATAGATTTAAATTAAATTTTATATAAAAGGATAAAATATAAACAGATATATATATTATTTTGTCCTCATTTCATATATTTAGATCTTTTTATCCTGTTACAAGATCTTTTGATCCTATTGCAACTACAGGTATATTCGCTAGTCGCTAGTTAATAATAAAGAGGTAAGATTTCTAACATTTTTTTTGGTACATCTATTTTATGGTTCATTCATTTTTTTAGCCCAACACTATAATTTTTTTTTCATCCAGACTTATATAGTATAACCTGTGCTAATATGAGTTACAAACCTCGCATGATATATAGTCTGGTTCTACAATGGATTGGTTCGTGTTCATATATTTGACTCGGACATATCATAAGCCACCTCATTGGTAGGTAACGAGTCTCCTATTCCATTTTTAAATCATGGCTGTATTAATTTCCTTTGTGTGATGATAAAGCAGAGAATGAACCGAAGTTGCTCTCTCCTACTCAAAACTGGCCGATCACATAAGCAAGCATGCATCTATCCAATTACGTGCAAATCATCGGCGGTAACGAGTCTTATATTTCCTTTTTCGCCCAGCCCGCTCGTCTTTAATTCGGTTTTGTTCTTTCAAATTCCATAATTATTGTTTTGATCTATTGTGGTTTTGGTCCAAATGGCATATGAACCAGAGCGCACCAGCCACCACTGCAGTTTGCCTATCAGGTTTTTAATTAGCATAGAAAAATCAACAAGCAAGTAAGTAAAGCTCGGCAGGGATATACAAAACATCACGCCAATCTACATCTATTATTTACTGAACATCTTTCTCCATTTCTATTTGCCGTTTTTTCTCATTTTCAGCAAAAAGTGTGAAATTGAACGCAAAAAACAGCAGATTATGCACTGTTAAATTTTATGATGATCTAGCAATCTAGATTTAATGATAAATGAGAGTAACTAAAAATAATGTGTACCATTAGATTTTATGAAGATCTAAATGTCTACATTAAATATATATCAGTCAGAACTATAATTAATGTATGTCTCACCATATGACGTGATGTTTTTATCAATAATATAGGAGTTCTAATCTGATTTCACAGTCTATAAAATGCTCTTACACAAAAAATGTAATATATGTACCTCTGCAATCCAAAACAAGGTCTGCCATGCAAAAACGGAGAAAAGTTTTTCTTCATAATCATCGGTAGATTATCCTTGGATGCATCCGCATTTTTAATTTAGAAGAACTAGCCGCATGTCTTTTCTTAGAGAGCACCAAGCATCTGTTGAGTAGTGTATGTGGTGTGTGTGTGTGAGTTGGTCCGAGTATGCGGTCACCATGAGTGTCCAGTTAAGCGATATGACAAACGCTCCTGATATTTTTTATTTTAAAGACATGTTGGCAACGAACACCCTATAGTCATAGTTTGCTATAAATGATAGCTTTTTTTTTTCTATTGCAACACAGGGATACATTTGCTAGTACTTGTTTTATTAAAAAAATATAAGGTGTTCCCTGTTTTCCTTTTCCTCCTTTTCAAATTTTTTTATTAAATTTAAAAAAACTCCCATTTTTTTCACAGATGATGTTGTATTCTTTTCCACATGATTACTTTATGGTCGCATCTGCAAAAGCATATAGTAATACATATAATAACATCCGGAATGCTTTCAGTGGCGCAGCAAGTATCTAGAGTAAGGATGATCTATTTTAGATATAAAATCAAATTATAGAGTAGTTCATATATAATTTTTATGATTTTAAAGAGCTTACGTACTATAGTTTAACCTTAACAAAATTTTAGGGTGGTCCATGGACCATCTATGCACCATGCTAGCTACACCACTGAATGCTTGCTGTGTTCTCAAGTTCGACCGCCATGGAGGACGCGCTCATCCCCATCGGATCGCACAGCTCTTCCGCCAGCTTGTCGGCCCCTGAGCCTGCTGAACCACCTGCCTCCGGCAATAATGCTGCGCTCGCCAGTAGTGGGGAACCTGGACAGGCCATGCCGCCCCTGGGCCTGCGCTCTGTCTCTGCTCCTGCGACTGCAACTGCGGCGGCAATAGCTGATGAGGTGTGTATGCTTAATTAATTAATTATTTGTTCTTGAATCTACGAGATACCTTTGCTGATGATGCACGACGACTCTGTTCTTCAGGACGTCTCCAAGCTTGACCTGGCCATCATGGCGTGCACTATGACTCTATTGATGCCGATGGCCATCACTATCGGAGGCCTCGACTGGAAAACCCTGTGGAAAGTGTTGTACGGCAGCTTGATGATCGTGTCCTTAGTGTCGACGATCACCGGCTTCCTAACTGCCGTCGTCGGGCGGGGGGGCAGAACCAATAGATCAAGCAGCAGGCTGTCCCCGTCCTGCGCGAGGTTTGGTCTGGTTATCGCCGCCGCGCTGTTCGTCGTCTTCCTCTCCTGCAGGCTCGCCCGGTTCGGTTGCCTCGGTGGAGTGGCGGCGGCTGCTGTGGTCGTGCTCATCCTCGCCTTGGCCTGGGTCATGAGTGAGCCGTCAACAGCTGAGGCAGCTGCCACGGAAGGTGTCTCGGTCTGATCACTCCCTTCTGACGTGCCGTAAACACTCATCATGACGCTGTATACCTGTCTTTTTTTGGGAATTTCTCTTCATTAGTCGTTTCTTTTTTGTGCGCTATCCTTTTGGGCTGGTTTGTCACCGTGGGGCTGTCTTCTCGTTCATCCTGGATAGTGTGTGAGGTTATGTGCATCGGGTCTATCCTCGCTTGTTTAAATTCTGCACCTCTTATTTTTTCTTCAGTTTTGATATCATTTCAGTTATTTATTATCATGAGACTTCAGTTGTGTGAGATTTTCAGTATCAAAGTTCTTTCAGCTTTAGTGCATTCGGTTTATGATTCAGTATGTCTGTTTAGTGATTTCAGTTTTTAAACTTGATTTATTTAGTTTGTGTGAATTATTACAGACTTGGTTTCTCCATGATACCTATGTCACTCTTATGTTCATTAGTTTGGCAGGTCATAATAGCATGTGGTTGTGCTTTTACCTGTTGGCCACCTGCTTGGTTTCTTCTTTCCTAATTAGTAGCTCGAGTTTGGAATTTATTTCAGCATCACATCAGTTTATTGCTTTCAGTTTCAATCTTATTATGACTGCACATATCTGCCACCATGTAAGCAGATATGTTGAGTTTGAGCTTCCGTTTTTTAAGGTTTGTGGGTCAGTTTTGCATGTTGCATGCAGTAAATAAATAATAAATTTAAGACCTCCCAAAAAATTCAGTCACATTAGACCAATACGCTAAAACTAAATTGCAATGCTTTGAATTCCTATCTGAACGGAAGAATGCTGCAATAGGGCTAAATAGTGAACCAGGATGGTCCGTAGTCTTGTTGGTCAGATAATGGTCACAAAAGATCAACAACTTGTGATGCTGAATTCCCATCCTAGTGTGTTTCAGTAAACTAGCATTGGGAGCTCTAGTTCACTTCAGTTTCATTTAGCAAAACTGGGATTGTGGAATAGCCCTGATAAATAAGATGAGGGAGCCCCCATCTCTCTTTCATTTTTGTTTTTCCCCCTCTCCCTAGGTTTTCCCCTCCCCTAGTATTTTTGAGAGAGGTCACAGAACTGAAAAATTCATGGTTGTATTTGCTGTTTGAGTGAGAATGGAGGCTCGAATTCTCCTTGTGTGCTCCGGGATTTAGATCATGTGTTCATGATTTTATCTTCACCGTGTTCTTGTTTTTTTTCCCCTTTTTGTTCTAAGCTACGATCTGAATTTCTTGGAGTTTGGGTGAATCCCAGGCGATGAATTTCTGTGGATGAGTTCGTAGCTAGTTGAATTTCATCTGTACCAAGTTTGAGATCAAATGGGTTTGAATCCATGGAGATCCGAGAGTTTTTGGATCGGGTGCTTTCGCAGTGTTCGTGCTGTTCTGCTCTTGAGAAGGACCGGGCACTGTGTTCTTGCCACCGTCGCGTCCAATCTGATTTTTCTCCCGCGTCCGGTCATCTCCGCTCTTCTCGGCCTTTCCCTGATGTTTGGACCGGACTCTTATGAGTTCGTGACATCGTCGTGTCCGGTGTGAACTTTCTTCATCGTCCGGTCCTCAGTGCGTGCTCTCAAATGTCTTCATTCTGCTGCCGGTTGTTGTTTTCGTCAAATGCACCACAGCTGTTAATTGATTGCCTCTCCTCTCTGTTTTCGTCAAATGCACCACGCTGCCCTCTCAGCGCATGAAACGGCAAGCAAGCAGCAGCTCCCTCCTTTTCACTTTTTGCCGTGATCTGCCTTGTTAAAAAAAAAGCTGCCAATGTGGATGTGTACAATTAATTAGCAGATTTTGATGAATGGTCTTGATGTTAATATGAGGGTTGCATTACGCTGTACTATGCCTAATCTGGTGGCACTGCTGATAACGACGTTGTTGTGCCTGTTTAATTATTGTGTAGTCCTGCACTAGTAGTATATGGTTGGTTGCGTGCTTGTAATCAGTGCTCTGAACTGGTTGCTTGTGCATCACCTTTAATCCTTGCAGAAAATATATCATCATTATTTTTGTTTTCTCCATCATGATATAATTTGCCTATATCATTTTCCAGACTCCTATGAACATAATCTATATATATTGCTTGAGATCTTGGTGTTAGTTGTACTTCTTTATTGATTTCTTTTGCCCCGGTCTTTTCATCACCTGCACAAAGTTGTTGCTTCTGCAAAGAGAAAGAATGGAATAATTCAAAGGTGTTTCAATTAAAATTTTGGCAAGGAAATATCAATGTGAACTATATGTTTCAAGGGCGTGCTTACTGCACTGATAATCTGCAGATTTACGTTGAATTTATTGACTGGTTTGCTAGCCTGCAAAAAAAAGGCAAATTCTGATATGTGGCAGCAATATAATAATCACCATGAACATGATTTACTGTGTATGATCATGCAAGATAGATTGTTCTTGTTCCTGCATTCGTGGGACGAGGAACATGGCACCATACCATGTTCCTAGTGGTGCCACTCGCTGACCTGCAGACCTGTTGGCATATGGGGCTTGAGCTACATGCAGTCAGGTTTGATGCAAACATCTAGAAGAATTTCCATGAAAGAACTATGATTTTCCCTTTTACTTCCACAAAATTTGTCATGTGGAATGTTGATTGACTGGAAACTGAAGTTCAGACCTGCTATTTGTAGGAACCTGCTGATGATGTGCTGTACAGGAAGTCTTTCAACTTGTCAATGAAGGTGGGTTCTTTCCCCCTTTCTGTTTTGCAGTATTTTCCATGTCCTTATTCCTGAACCAACTATGGAGCATTCATGCTACAGAGCTTTTTTTCTTCTCTATTTTCAGTTCTAGTCCAGTAGAATCTATTTGAAGTTAAAGTTTTGGTTCCTTTTGTAGAATGTATAGGTTCATTTCAGTCTAGTAACCTGCATTAGAGTTTCAGTAAACTTAGACCCATCATAATTCAGGTACTAAAATTTTAGTTTCTTCGTGCAGCAGCAGTTCAGGGTCTCGATATTGTCTAGTTGTGACTTGGTTTGTTCACAAGCAGCTGCAGCTTGAGTGCTATATTCATTGAGTGCAACTAGCTGCAGTTCATTGGGTTTACAGTTGGTTAATTTATTTGCAACTCAGTTTACAATGGTTCTTTAAGTTTTACAAAAAATTTGTAGTAGCTGGCTGAGTTTAGTGTGGTTTTCATTTCCTGTTCAATGTCATTTTCATGATACAATAATCTACCTTCAATGTCATTTTCATGATACAGTGTTTGGAGAGTGGAGGGCATTCTTCTCCAACAAGATGGAGTTGATTGGGAATTGGACCTGGAGGATGCATCACGTGTACAAGATGAAGACCTCGAGCAGATGGTGAAGCGGCTACGTTGCCTCAAATTCCTCACTGAGGGTGTGTGGAGATGTCCACCGTCTATCGGACTCCCCGGGCAGCCCGAAGCAGTTCCAGACTCTGGATATCAAGGGACACGGCCATACGCATGCTACCCAAAAGCATCGTCAAGATAAAGAACAGGGATGAAAATGGTACGGATATTTTCCAATCGTATTCGAGACCGAATTCGTTTAGAGGGGTTTTTATTCGTCCGTATCCGAGTTCGGACATTTAATATCGATTACCGTATTCGTATCCGAATACTCAAATCGCATATTTATGATGTCGACATCCAATCGTATCCTATCCGGCATGATTGATACTATCCGTATTCGAATCCGAATCCGGACAAAAATATGAAAACAAATGTGATATGAGTGATATCCGTCCGTATCCGATCCGTTTTCATCCATAATAAAGAAGGTGCAATTCACTCGAGCTAGAGGAATTGGTTTTTTAGATTTGGACCCACTATGATAACGGGTTTTGGTTCAGAAGTCGTACCACTCTTTTTAGTTGGCTCTTTGGCCGAACGGAAAATTCATTTGTATTTTTCGGATTTTTTTTGTTGTTGTTTGTACGTATTGGCTCTTTGGCCATGTGCGCGTCATGTTTTGACTGGTTGAAAAATTTGACTGAAACACAAACAGAAAATCAGTCGAATGATGATTAGTTACTTATGAGCCTGTTGCAAGAATACATGTGGGCTACTATGAACGGTATGGGCCATTAGCAGGTTGGGCGTGCTGGCTGTTAGAAGATTTGGGCTTGGCCCAAATAATACTTTTAAATAAATCCTAAAGATCCACTCACACGTGCATGGCATGGTAGTAAACTTTAATACCACATTACTACTTCAAAAGGAGTAAAACCAACTTAAATAGTGAGGTATCTCCATTTGTTTGAGGTCACTGGGGAGAGGAAAAAGAGAAACCCACGATGTTCCTAATTATTATCAAAATTAATTTATTCATTATTACTAAATTGCTATTATTTCCAACACTGGCCTCGCGTGTATTTTATAGGCCTGTTTTGATCCTTGGAATTGAACTTATTTTATTAATTATAATTTAGATATATTAATTATACTAATATAGTTGCATATAGATTATATTTGTATATTATTGTTGGCTATAGAGAAAGGTACATGTGTTGCATTTTTTTACGTAGGAGAGCGTATTATAAATTGCAAAGTAAAAACATAGCATTGTGATTTATAGAATTAATTTTTATCTCCCACCCTATAAATTTAAAATAGGATTATATGTAAAATTTAAAAGTGGTGAATGTAAAATTTTAAGCCAAATAGCTTAGTGTATTAAGTAGGTTTTAATTCCTCCAAATGAAATGATCCGAACAGCCCCTAAGATATGCTTATTCTGTCCCTACATGCACATTCTTTTGGATAACATCTTTACATGATTCCGGCCTTAACTATTTACTCTCCCTTCCTCCCGAATTATAAGTTATTTTAGGAATCTTAGAGAGTCAAAGTTTTTTCGAATATGACCAAATTTATATAATAAAATAATAACATTTATGACACCAACTAAATATTATTATTAAATTCTTCATTAGTTATATTTTCATCTTATATCTTTTTGATGTCATAGATCTTTGTGTTTCTTTCTATAATTTTAGTTAAATTTAAAAAGTTTAACTCTCTAAGATTTTTAGAATCAACCTACTAATGCACCAACTTTTCTTTGCTACAGCCCACATACAATAACTATCCCCCGCTGAGAAGTTCTCCCTTCATCCACCCAAGAAATTGTACCCAGAAAACCAACACAATTAAAATATACCGCCTAGATTTAATTTCATAAATTCTCTCTCCTTACTCATTCACATCGAACGGTCTATATTGAAAGTGTCACGCATCCTCCTCCTCCTCCAGCAACCTCGCGCGCTCACGATCCTGGCGGCGGCGGCGCCCACAGCCACAGTTCGATCCCTCATCGCCTCACGCCTCTTAAGTGTCCTTTTTTTCCGCCTCTTTTCGCTCTATCTAAGCGCGGGACTCCTGTTCTTCCTCTCCTCTTCCCCACGCGCCGACGGCCACCAGGTCGCATGAGTCCGCCACCAGGCGAGGCGAGTCCGCGGCTAGGTGTGTGCGGTGGGCAGGGGCGTCGTCGCCTAGGTGCGGCTGTTCCCCCCGCGCCGGCGGCCACCAGAGGTGTGCAGTGGGCAGGGCGTCGTCGCATAGGTGCGGCTGTTGCTAGCCTGGCTGGGGTGTGCCTCCCCCGCAGCCACCGGAACCTGCTGGGCCGCGGCCGCCTCCTCCGTGCTATAGGCTGACGACGGAAAACCTCGTGCCGATACGCAGCGTCGATGTCGAGGTGGATGGCCAGTGCTACAGAGACGCTTTCACCTGGAACCAGCGAGGTACGGCCTCTTCCTCTCGCTTCATTGTCTCCAGTTCGCATCGCATTCTCGCTCAGTGCCTGTGTCACGGCCGGACGACGATGCTGGTGATTGGTTCCCTAATACTGACATCACATCTATGCAGCGGTACCCGCCTGGCTGGTGAAATTGAGTTGCTGATTGCTGATTGGGATCTGGACACACAGAGGTTGAGTGGGGATCCAATTTGTGACAACAGGAACTTCAATTTGTGGTATTTCAGTCGCAATTTGAAAAAGGTACATCTTTTTATCCAACTGTGATGAGCTATAGTTGCTTGCTGCAGTCCAATGGCAGTATTTCTGATACATGTACGCGTCTGAGTTCTATTTGGTTAATAAGATCACTATATTATTGAAAGACAACAACTATACCCAGTGGACAGATCGATTCTACTGACAAGTGGAAATATTCTTCTACGTTAATGAAAAAAATTCTTGAGCACTGAATATTAGCATTCATGTAAAAACAATATGGAATAATCATATGGCTGAAATTTTATTTCTAAATCTATTTTTCCAGCGAGCAATGATTTTTCTCAGGACAATAAACATCTAGGTCAACAGCAATTTTATATTCAAAATTCTAATATAGAAACCACTTCACAAAATGGAATAGGTCAATGAAGAGCTGGAGGCAGATTAATTTGGGGGACATTCATGGATAGCTATGACGCTTCACGGAATGGAATAAAGGAGAATAATGGTGTGTTGTTACTGAATGAATACATCAAAATTTTGTTTAAATTGGATGGTACATTGATTACTTCGGAGGGCTGTGGTGTCAGCTATATGCCAGCAAGGTCCAACAAAATGTAGCTCAAAATGTATATGCCTCTTCTTTTAATGTCTGACTGTGGTGTCAGCTGATTTGGGGTGCAGAGTATATGCCTCAAAATGTAGATCATTTTCATGTTAATTGTAAATTAAAAAGGATTGATTGGTTCAACAGCACAGAGTAGGCTTTAATTGAAGAAGCAGATGCCACTAAATAGTAACACGTCATCATTTTGAAGGATTTTTGTAACTTCAGAATATGCAAGATGAGACGATGGATCTTATGAATGTGAGCAATGAAATCCAAAATGTTTTTACTTTTATATGTTAGGTATTGCAACAATTATCATTTAGTTGTTTGATGATTTGTTTTTTCAGAAATCGTAGCGTTAGCACGGGCAATATACTAGTGACTTATAATTTAGGATGGAGGGGGTACAATTGAATGGATGTAGCCTGCAGTAGTACTTAGACCAAAAGTACACCTCACGGTGTTACAAAGATTAAAAATTAGCGAAAGGCCTATTTCTCAATTCTTTAATCCTATCTTCCATCCGAACTTGTTGAACAATTCCAACATTACTTTCTCCATTTTCCGGCATGCATCCCTTCAATATTCCTTTCTCTCCCTCTTTAGATAGCTCCAACCAGAGTTTGATCTAAGAAGTCCCCTTAAAAGAACCAATGAACCGGAATAGTGTGATCTAAGAAGTCCCCTTAAAAAGAACCAATGAACCGGAATAGTGACAAAAATATGTTGAATGTTCTCATTAGAGTGACAAAATCAGCAACCAATAATATTTCCATTCCAATGTATTTTTTGCTAAGTTATCCTTTGTTAAGATTATTTCTTTTTTTATGTACCATAAGAAAACTTTATTTTTTTAGCGGAATCTTTGCTTTCGAGAAAGATTTTTTTCAGTCAAACTATTTGTAGCCACTACATCCTAATAAAAGGAATAACAGAAAAGCTTCCATTTTTAAGTAAACTCCATATAAATATGTCTTCTTCATTAAGAGAGATAGGTGGTAACATATGAACTTGTTTGAACCATGCTTTCAATTTTTCACCAACTAAAGCTGTCTAGAGGAAACATTAAGTGGCGATGTACCTAGTACTTGAGACACAGACGTATGTAGCCTGTTTTGGAAGTACTCCCTCTATACTGGTAAAAAATGACGTTTAGGACAGCATTTAGCATACCAAAAAGTGATTAATTAGGGTTAAGTTTTCCTTATCTACCCCTATTAAATATCGCCGCAGCTGCATTCTATTTGAGAAAGGTGCACATGCTTACTGGCTAGCGTAGAGGTGATAGAGTTGCGACTGTGCAGGTTCGATCTCCTCCTTCTGTCACCATTTTTGTTGGTTTTATTTATCGCCATTTTGCATGACATTGTTTTTTTTATATAAACTTGCATGCTCCTGTAGTACTACTAGAACTAGCATGGCATTGTTTTTTTTTATATAAACTTGCATGCTCTTGTGTACTACTAGAACTAGCAGAAGACATGGCCAGTTTGTTTTGCTAGCTTTGATCTAAACGTTCGTGTACTGGAAGATGAGACCGGCGCCAACTCCGACGACGTCGAATCCGCCGGCGCCGCATCCATGGCGAGGGTAGCGACGAGGCGAGCGGCGACCGCGAGACGCGCGAGCAGCGAGCGGCGAGGCGAGATGCGAGCACGAGAGGAAAGGGCAGTGAGCGCCGCGCGTGCGAGAGCAGCAAGAGGCAACGGCAGCGAGCATGGGCGAGGGGGATCAGCGACGGCGAGGCACGATAGGCTTGCGGCGCGGCGCGGACGGGAATCGAGGCGAGCAAGCGCGGCGCGGAGCAGTGTCCTGCGTCAATGCGCGGTGCGGCACTCGAAGAGTTTGAGGGTATTTCCGTCCAAAATAACAGCTGCGGGCCAAAACGACGTTTTTATCGCAAACTGAAGGAGGGCCAAAACGACGTTTATTTTGTATATGGATGGAGTATAATCAATAGTTTGGGATGGGTTCGGATTTTATTGTCGAGTCTTGGGTGCGGTGCACATCCGGCACATGCCTTCACATCTCCCATTGGTTTTTTTTTTTTTTTAGAACAGAGATTTTTATTCCGGCCCCTATGGCCCTATATTCAACCATTCCTTATTATAGTTTCACGAAAATATTATACTATAAAAAACAACAAAGGTGTGATGAACGCAACACAAACTCCAATTCGGCATGCATGAGAAGCTCTCTCATTCTGCAAGATGGACCAAAATGGTTTCGGTAGGTTCATTATGAAGATCTCATTGGTAGATTGACCAAAATGAAGTCATTCCCATTTCTCCTGATCATGATCTATGGAGAGATACGTGACTATGAGACTGAAAATAATTCTCTGAATCTCTAGCATAAACTATACGCATGAACTGATTAGGTGTTGGGGTGATCTGGAGAAACTAAATTTTTTTCACCTCCTAGCTTTCTAGTTCATTTCACAAAAATACTTTTTTGCAGTTAGTGTCAACGCCACAGGACGTCATGGCCGAGCATGCGCTCTTCTGATCGAGGAGGACCGACGTAGGAAGCTTCAAAACGCTTGAAGCACTTCAGCACCATGTGGCCCTCCATGCCACGAGCTGGCAAACTATTTCTAGATGATGCATTGCCGCTTCCGCTACCACGACCACCCTTCTGGCCTCACCCGAAGTGACTGCGACTGCCACGGCCATGGTTGTTGGAGTTGTTGCTGCCATCGCGGCCGCCTTTGGTGGCCATGTGCGCGGAGTGAGAGCCACCGCCATGTAGCTCCATGCGTTGCTCAAAGCTAACGAGATGGGTATATATATAGCTTAGCGACCGAGATCGGTTCAACCCTCGCGGCCGTAGCAGATACCACAGGATTGAAGTCCAAATCAAGACCCGTCAGAATATAGGAGATGAGCTCCTCGTCTTCAAGCTTCCTCCGCGCGGATGCCATCTCGTCCGCGCGAGGGGCTTCATCTATGCGAATACTCGGTGATGGACGAACCCCCTTGGACGTCGTGGCCAAGACCATGCGAGTGCTGATCACGCGTGCCCTAGATTGGTACGCGAACATGTCTTCAATGGTCGCCCACGCCTCTGTCACCGTGGTAGCGGCCGAGACTGGGGAGAGGATCTCTCGGGAGAGAGAGAAGACAGCAGGTAGTTGAGAACCTGCTAGTCTTTCGCAACCCAGATCGCAAACTCAGGGTCAGGCACGGGCACGACATCCTTCTTGTCTTCGTCGGCCTTTGGTGATGGGAGGGACGACGCTAGAGGCTGCGCCGCCGGCTTGATGAGCTCGGACATCTGGGCAAGCACTTGAGCACGCCACATCTGGTGGTTGTTTCGAGCTAGCTAGTTTCTCGGTGACAGGGATGAAGGTGAAGGTGGAGGGAACACATGCACTGTGGAAGAACTTCCGATCAATTCCGTAAGGAATGGAGCTCTGAATACCATGTGAAGATGGTCTAACGAGTTTCCTTCCACATCAAATGTGTGTTTATATAAACCGGGAACAGCCCCACGACGTGGCGGTTAAAACATATAAGGATCAGTGAACAATATTAAAATAAACTCAGGAATATCCAAAACTTAAGGGCCGCGCTTGGACTACAAACTAGATAGTCAACTGCCTAGCCAATAGACATAAATATCTTAAGAGGGTTTAGTTTTATTTGCCTCATCATATACTCCCTCTGTCCCTTTTTATTTGTCGCCGCTTCCCGAGACACAAATATCGATAATTTTAATAAATAATAAATATCATCAATTAGTATCATAATTAATATCATCGGAAAGATCTTTGGATCTAGTTTTTTAACAAAATTATTTGGAGATATAAATATTGTATGTATTTTCTATAAATCAAGTCAAACTTGTGGCACGCATCCCACGGCGACAAATAATAAAAAAGGGACGGAGAGAGTACAACACATTGTTATAAATAAAATTAAAAACAGATGCAGCATTCAAAAGTTATTATAGCCATTGAAAGAAAGTACTCCCTCCGTTTCAAATTGACTGTCGCCGTGGGATGCGTGCCACAAGTTTGACTCGATTTATAGAAAATACGAGCAATATTTATATCTCCAAATAATTTTGTTAAAAAATAGATCAAAAGATCTTTCCGATGATACTAATTATGATACTAATCGATGATATTTAATATTTATAAAATTGCCGGTATTTGCTTCTTAAACGGGCGACAGACATTTTGAAATGGAGGGAGTACTTTTGTTTTCTTGTTTGTGTCAGCTGACGTCAGGACAGCATAGCTGGTTCGATGCATGCAGATAGAGAAGCCGCCAGTTGCACAGTGCACGCGTGCGCAGGGCTGGGATCGCACGGTGGCCCATGTACGCGACAGGTCACGGCATATCCTCGTCCAAAATACGTACTACTACTCTGTCGTCCTCTCCGGCCGTCAACACTCAACAGTAGTTCCACTACTGGGATTAAACAGAATATTCATAGGATATCGCGCTAGAGTCGGTAAAGTCGTCGTCGGTGTCGCCGGAGCGCAACGCTTGAGAGTGCCTTCGCCACTGTGCAGGCCGGGAGGAGGAGGAGGAGGAGCTGGATGGAGAGCTACCTGGAGGAGCGGTTCGGCGACGTGCATGCCAAGAACTCCTCCGAGGAGGCGCGCGGGCGCTGGCGCCGCCTTCACGGCGTCGTCATCAACAACACCAAGCGCCGCTTCGCTTCCGCTTCAGAGCCAACCTCGACAAGCGCGGCGGGCGGTGGCCATGAAGCGCAACAACCAAGTGCGTCCACCCCCCCCCCACACCCCCCCCCGATCCCTCACTTACTCCCCCTCTCAGAACATCCCGTGTTTTTCGAACACCAAAAATCCGAACTTTTTAAAATTTTTCCTGTAACACATGAATCATGTAGTCGCTAGGTCAAATCACGGTCAAAAGCGAAGGGAGTTCTACACGCGACGTTGCATTCATGTAGAATTGGTTGCAGGAGTGTGCCCAGTTCGTGTTGGTTTCGGGATTTGAATTTTGTCTAGAGTTTAGAGCGCACAAATCCATGGCAAAAGTCTCTCTAGAATCCTTTTTCTCAATCCTCCTCAGATCCAATCATAGAAAGGAAGGAAATCCTTTTCCTTTTCCCGTCTCAATCTCCGGGGAAACTCCCTCTTAATTTTTTTTTTCCTTGAATCCTACCTCCAAATTTCTTAGCAAAATACAAAGGACATATCTCTATGGATGAAAAAGGAAAAAACCTTTTTCCTCTTCATCCATACCTTCCCTCTTTTTTTCCCCCAAATTCCCTTTTTCAAATTAATTCCAAATCCTTAATAAAAATGAGGAAACCTTCTTTTTATCTCTTGGGCCGGCAGCCCAACTTGCTTTCCCTCCTCCTTCCACCAACCGGCCCAGGCCGCCTCCTCCTTTCTTCCTCTTAACGCCGCGAGCAAGCGAGGCCCAGCTTCGGCCTCCCGGCCCGCCCGCCTCCCTATCGTTCCCGCGTGCGCAAGGCCCATCGGCCCGCCCGGCCGCCCGCGCCTTTGAAACCCTAGAGCGGGGCACTTTGCTCCCCGGCCGCCACCCCCCGACACGGCCGCGCCAGCGCGCTCCCCCCGCCCGGCTTCCGTGCACATCGCGCCCGGATTTCCGCCGCGTGTCCCTCCGCGAACACGGGCGGCGAGGATGGGCACGCCCGGCCGCCCGAACCCTAGGCGACGCGGCTATAAAAGCCATGGCCGCCGTCTCGCCCGACTTCTTTCCCCTCTGCGAGACGCCGTCGCCTTCTTCTCTCAGGCCGGGCGCCGCCGTCCCTTCTCCTCCCTCACGCTCGCTCTCGCGCCATGCGGCCCGGCCGCCAAGCCCTCCATTGCGCGCGCTGGCGTCGCCCGGCACCGCTACGCCATGCTCCACGACCCGCGCCGTGCCACCACCCGGTCTTGGCGCGTCCCGGTTTCGCCAAGACGCCGCCGCCCCTCCTACCTTCTCGGACGCGGCCGCCATCATCTCCCTCCCCTCTCCATCCGTCTTCGCCTCGCGTCGATGCCAATTTACCCATTTGGCGCCGCCGCCCATGCCCACCACGCCACCTCGCTCCGCCCTTGCCCGGCTGCGCTACCTCGTCGAGCCATTGGAGCCGCTGCTCCGCCGGGCGGAACCGGCGATGGGCGGCTCCCACCGCGCCCCGCTCCTCGCGTCGCGCCTCGACATCGCCGCCGCGGGCTCGCCCGATCCGCGCCAAACCACCGCCCAGCTGTTTTGGCCCGGGTTGCGCGACCTCGCCGTCGACCCGGGCTCGTGCCACACCCCCGACCGTGCGCCGGCAGCCAGCCGCGGTTGCACGCTCCGCCCGAGCGCCGTCGTCCTCCCGCTCTCGTGAGCGTCGCCCGGCGACGCCGGCGGCGGCGACGACCACGCCCGGCGGCCCCTCCGCGTCCAGCACCACCCGCCACGCTCGGGCCAGCGGCAGCCCACGCCCGGCCACCTCAGGGCCGCCTCCAGCCAGCCGCAGCCACCTGCAGCCGGCCAACAGCTGGCCATGGCCGGCCAGGGCTACCTGCAAGCTGGCTATGCCTGGCCGGGGTTGGCCATGGCTGGCTGGAACAGGCCAGGAAGGGCTGCCGTCACTCCACAACACCCAGCCACCTTGCTGGTGCTCTCCTTGCCGCCCGGTGAGCCGCCCGGCCCCCAAAAACCTCGCCTTTTCCCTCCCTCTGTTAGACTTGCCGACCACCATGACTGAAACCGGCCTTCGTGCCGTGTCCTTCACCTTGCAGGAGTGTCTCCGGCAGCAGCAGCCAGCGCCCGGCCTCTCCTGGCCGCATCCAGCTCATGCCGGCCAGCCCCGGCCCTTGCTGGCCATCAGCAGCCAGCCGTGGCCAGTCACTGCCAGCTGCAGCTGGCCAGAGATGGCTGCAACCAGCTAGAGGTGGCCATGGGTGGCTGCAGCAAGCCGCGGTCGGCCAGAGACCACTACAGCTGGCTAGGGCCAAGTCCGGTCAGCCGTGGACCTCCTGCCACCTCCGGCGCCACTCCGATGAAGTTCTTCCGGCTTCGCCTTCTTTCCCGCCAAGGTCGAACCCCCCGAAACCCCCGCCGACGCCATCTTCGACGTCGGCAAAGCCCTTGTTTTTCATACCATATACTCACTTGTCGCACTTTATCATACTATGTCGATACATGCCTACCTGTGCCGTGCCTTCGTGCCAGTTTGTCTCTCATGCTGTGGATATGTGCTACTCCGTGTGTGGTTATCGTCTTGCATTGGTTTGTGTGTTTGCATGGTGCTTGTATATGGACCGAGCCTTCGAGCCGGTCAAGGGACCGTACCTCGTTTGAGCGTTTCGATCGTGGGTTCGTCCCACCGTGATCGCGACGCCGAGCGTAACTCGTTCTCTCGTGCTTTAGTTGTCTTCGTCGTACCCTGAGTGTTAGCTTCTACCTTCGGCCCTAGGACGTGGTCATAAAGGAGCTCGATATCACTATCGATGTGGATCTTACCCGCGCACATTGAGCCCCCTAAGACCTAGTCTAGTGGGAAACGAACTAGGAAGCAACTATCGTGGGACGATGGATGCCAACTCGTTTTGGTTTAGCTCGTGGCCGCGAGCTGTCTCGCCATGACCATCGAGCTTTACCTCTTCTCTCCTTCCTATTCTTCCTTTCGCTTTTCTCCTCACCACCTTATATGCTTGCACCACCTATACCGAGGTCGTGGTGCCCTACAAGTCGGTGTGGATCGCGGAACCGTGCAAGACCTTCGTCTCTTATTCCGACCACCGTCCTTTGCCATGACGGGTAGGTCGAGAAGAGTGCGGGACCATTCTTGTTTTTGCTCTCCTTCGATTCTCACTAATCCAGTAGGGCGCGGATCGAACCTCTTGTTCCACCACCTTCGATCAGTGACTATCGCCATGTCACGTGGACCGAAGTACCGTGGAACCAGAGTCTCTTTTCCTTGCTTATCCGTGTTTATTAGTGTTCTTTATTTGCCTCTTGTTCTATTCCTTTGATTTCCGTCGATCGCAATGGCGAGTGAATCAAAGGAGGTGGACCTCGTTTTCCCTCTTTGGTTCTTTTGTGCTTAAACCCTAGTATGTTTGTACCTAGTGAGATCCTAGCATTCCTTAGGCTCCCACGGTGACAACCGCACCGCTGAGACCCTAGAGAATGCCTTAGTGCATATAGTGCACCTTGGTCGAGGTACCCTACAAGAGGTTTAGGCACGGGTGATCTCTCGTGCATCGCTCCTCTCCGATGCCTCGCCTTTTGCCGTGGCATGCGCATTGGAAGGGGTAGACCACCGCTCCTTCTCTTTCGTGTACTTTCCGTTCCTCCCCGCTAGCCCGTTCTGTTCGATCCCGTCTTAGTCATGACGATTGGATCAAAGACCGGACTATCTCTTCTAGTTAGCGAAGCTATGGTCTGTGTACTGTTCTCGGACCCATGCGAGTCGACCCGATCGACCGTTGGAAAAACCATCCTCGTCGAGGATGTGACCGAGGCCGCGACATGGACATGCCCAACTAACCCTCCTATATTCCCTTGTGTGCGCTACTCTCTTCTCGGCTCCCGACGTTGTTGTGTCGTGCGGATCGAGAGGACCCGTAGCCGCTCCTCTATTGTTTGTATTCCAATCTCTTTTGCCACCGTTGGCTACCATGATGGGTAAGCCAAAGAGCATCGGAACCAAGTCACAATTCCTCTATTTCATGTTAATCGTTCTTACTCGAACCCTATATAGTAGTTGTGACTTGCGGGTTAAAGGCCGCAAGTGCCAAACCCCACTGTTCCTGTTTTCCCTTTCTCTCTTGCTTGCGACCCTCCGGTCCTCGCCAATTTCCATGACGTTCTGATCGGAAGGCCACAACCGTGGTGTTTGTTTAAGATATGTTAGGACCAAGGCCTTTTCTTTCGGAGCCGTACAGGTTGACACGATCGACCCGGGAAGTACTGGCTATATCATGGCCTTGATCCGAGCTCGTGCTTAACAAACAACCACTTCTGTATGTTTGGAGCCCGAGGATCGGACACTCACCACGAGGGCTAAGTCTTTTCAGTGTTTATTCAGAGTTATCTGGTTCCTTCTGTTGCCTTTTTAGGGAGTACTGTATTTTGGTTAGGGATTGATTGCTCTTTTGCATTGTTTGTCACTATATCGAGGTAGTTGCATCGCGATGACAATGGATAGACCGGAGATCAGCTAGAGGAGGAGATGCGAAGAGCAACCAGATGGGATGACTATGGACTGCTATAAACAGGTGCCACGTCCCACCCAACCTCGTAGAATCCTATTTAGACATGCAATATATAGCTGCTAGTGCTTTACTTTATGCAAATAATTGTGATAGGATGCATGGTAGATTGCTTGATAAGCCATTACCTTGACGCAACCTTTCCCCCACACACACCCATTTGCTAGGATAGACGCTCGCCTACTTCATGATACTTGCTACACACTTACTCTTTACTCATACATGTTTGTGTGTGGCTAAGGCACGTGGTGCCGTAAATTGGATAACTTGGGTTAACATGGAAGAGATCTTGGCGTGTGTCTTGGGTGTGTGTGGTGAGGGTTGTGTCGATCCCAAGGCGTGATCTACGACGAGTCGGGGGACAAGTCTTGCCGGGTGGAGTGTGATCTGGGCACTCCCTATGTGAGAGAGTACCTGTGGCGGGTACATGTGATGTGAGTAGATTCCGGGGAGGAGTGTCTTTGTGGGACGAATCCCCGGAATGGAGGTGCCGTCGAGGCACGGGCGCTGAGCCCCTTGTGAAGATATCATGTCCAGTCCTTCTAAGGACTGATTTGGCGTTCCTTCGGTTCACAGGACCTTTTCGTGCACACCACTCGTCTCTGAATGGGCGGGGTCCGACTTGACGACTAGCTGGCCCCCTACTGCTACTACTAGGTTGATAGGTGGTAGTGTAGGGAGGTGCGGATGCCGAGACCCACACCCTCCCGAGACAGCAGTGGTATCCACTTTGGGATCCGGTACCACGTCTCACGCCTCGGCGTGCGGTGGATCTCCGGGGTGCCCCAGAGCTGAGTGGTGGAGTGGCATCGGGCCGCTTAGGCGGCGACTTGGTATCGGCCTAGACGAGGCATCGTCGATGATGGTGATCTTGTGGTTCCAGTGTACACGCTCTCTGCAGAGTTACTAAATCTATACGTATAGCCGTGTCCCCGGTATGGACATTCCTGTGAGTACCACACGTTCGTTATAGTGAGAGGTGTCCAATTCTCTTCTCCCCCATGGGTGTTGTTGGTTTCCAGCTTAGGCCGTTGAGGCAAGGAGGAGCGGGAGTCTTCCTTGCCGACATGAGAGTGAGAGTGTGGAGAGATGGATGGATGATGGACGTGTGGATGAGATGGGTTAAAACTTGATGAACTACTTTATATTTATATTTACTTTATGAACTGGCATAGGAAAACTACAGCCAAATATAGGCCTTTTTCTCTACCCTTGCATTCCACTTACCACATAGCACGCAAAGCATAGGGTGGGAGCCAGTGGCCAGTACAATTCGTACTGATAGAGTTGAGCAGGTTTGGTACCCAAGGAGGACTACGATGATAACGGAGCTGAAAGGATTAGGTGGTCTCGTCCCTACACTCAAGTTTGGTTAAGAAGATCAAGTCGACGTCCGCTGATATTCTACCCCGACTCTGATGATCGTTTGTGAAGGAGGAGCCTTTACCCGCTGTGGCGCTACGCCTTTTCTGATTATGTCTTGTGCGCGTTGATCGCTAGGATACTTTGTATCTAGGTGTGTCTACAAGTGATGTAAAACTCTGTAACTTGTACCTTTTCACGATGTATGAACTGTGGTATCAACTATAAATGATGTACTCTGTGGATTTCCCTTCGTGGAAATTGCGGGTCGTTTCACCCTCCCCTTTCCTCTCTTCCTCCGTCCTCTGCCGCCGCCGCCGCCGCCGCACGGCAGAGGCAGCCGTGGGATCTGTACCTCAGGCCTGCCTGCTTGCCGCCGCCTGAGGCTAGTAGTAGTAGCATCTGTTTTAGTGCTGCCAGTTCGGGAAATCTCAGTCTCTTTCACACCTACGCCATGTTCAGTTGTCATGAAAGTTGCAACTTTCATGCAACTTTTCCATCACATCAATTTCTACCCGCATGTATAGAGCAGTAAATGTTAGTAAAAAAAACTAATTATACGGTTTAGTTGTAAATAACGTGACGAATCTTTTGAGCCTAGTTGGGCCATAATTAGACAATATTTGCCAAATACAAACGAAAGTGCTACAGTGCAGGGAATGCAACTTTCTCACGATCTGAACAAGGCCCTACTTTAATTACCTCGCCCCTATTTTCAGTAGGCATAATTGCAGCTAGCTGCTATCAATTCCACTCATAGTCATAGGTATATCTTGTTAACCTGAACCTGATCTTACCACTGCAGCTGCGGCACCATAAATTTAAACCACTTTCCATTACTCTGCTAGCTGATCCTGAACCAGTGCAGCAGCATACCTAGTTTTCCCCTCCCGTTTTCTGATTTGATCAGTTAACCTCGCAATCCAACTGGGTGGTAGCTAGCCTTGCTGTCTTACTCTGCTACCACGAACAGGGGGCACCCAAACATTCGGCCTGGTACCACTACTGCCGCCAATAGCTTCTGCTCTTGGATTTGCTTTGCGAGGTTACTCGTATTAACACTCACTGCTGTGTGACAGGAGAAGCTGCGTGTCGCTGTGCTTGTCTCGAAGGCTGCACTGCAATTTTTACATGATTTTGGCATACCAACAGAACTGCCGCTGCCGGCCTCACGTCCTCTCATTCCTTGTTCACAATGGGAAAAGGGGAAATGTATAGGGTATGGTTCATTTGGGCATGTTTACCGTGGTTTTAACAGGTACCACATATCCCTCCCCACAGCATCTTCTCCTGCCCTTATTTATTTTTGAATCATCAAAATTTCAGGATATCATGTGAAAATTGATGTATTAGATCTACATTATGAAGTTATACATACACACATACATACGTACTTACATACAGATATATATATATATATATACGTATGCACACACATGTTGGTGCAATAAAAGTCATGTTTATCATTTGGCAGCGAGGACATTAACGCGTACCCAATAATGCAGAGAGCATGGCCAGTTTTGTGCAATTAAGGAAGTACTAGTCATTTTGGATGACCCACGCTCAGATGAACAACTAAGGCAATTAAATCAGGTATTAGTCTTATAGTACTATGATAGCTGCCATTTCGTAAATATTCAAGTATTGTATATCTTGTTTTTTTTTTTTTTTGACGCCTCTCATCTGGGTACAGCTGTAGTATAGTATTGTATATCTTGTTGATTGATTGAATGATGTGATTTAATTCTTTTGAAGGAAATAAAGTTTTTTCTTAAACAATTGTCACACCCAAACATTGTGCAATACTATGGAAGTATTATGGTAAGTTCTACTCTCTCCGTTTCGAACTGTAAATTATTTTAGTTCCTCCTATAAGTCAAATTTTGACCAAGTTTATAAAAAATATATATTAACATCTAAAATACCAAACAAATGCATAATCAAACTATATTTCATGGTATGTCTAATGAATCTTGTTTGCCATTATATATGTTTATGTATTTTTCTATAAAAACTAAAGAAGCTTGACTTAGAACAAAGCTAAAAATAATTATGCTTCACTGACCTGAAAATTTTTGTTTTCTGGTTCTACTCCACTGTTCAGTGTTTAATTACCATGCTTAGCCTTTCTAACTATGTTTCCTTACAGACTGATTCTGCGCTCTCAATTTATGTGGAATATCTTTCTAAGGGTTCAATCCATGGGTTACTTGCCAAGAATAATGGTCCTTTTGAGGAATCTACGATTCGCAGTTATACTGCACAAATTCTCTCTGGCCTTGCCTTCTTGCATGGGAGGAGGTATATCCACAGGTTGTAGTGTAATACATTGTGTAAAACTATTTGCTTATATTCCATAAATATTTCAAAATGCAATAATCTTTTCATGCTGGTTTTCATGGCATGGCAGAGATATTAAAGGAGCGAACATACTTGTGGGCCATAACAATGAGGTCAAACTTGCTGATTTTGGCTTTGATTAAGCATGTATGTAGTTTTCTGTTCCATCATTCTCCTTCTGTCCTGTGTTTGTAATTTGTAATCTAATTTTAGCTAGTCTTTTGGAGTTGCTCTTAGTAACTTGATAGTTCAATTATCCTAAGATTTAGCCTGTTTTTTGGGAGTAACGAGTCAACTGCTAATTCTCTTGTCTGAAATACTCTCCTTTGTAAAAACCAAATTCAATCTTCCCTAAAAGAGTACTAGTTTGTCTCTAAATGTAGTTGAAGTTGATACTGCTCTGTTGTAGTAGGATTAATGTTTTTTTTTCTTGGAGACATTAAAGCACCTGCAGATTTCAATTAGTTTCTTACGAAACTGGGAATCAACTCACAAAAAAAATGAAAGAATTTTTTTATGGACTGGTGTTCATAGTCAGGCTTTGTTCTGCTGTGCTGTGCAGCTTGAATGAAGATCCTTAAAAGTAAGAAGTTTCATACTTCCATGGTTTTTGTGTTTTGACGAACTTGTGTGTAAAGTATCTGAATCCTTTTGATGGCCCCCCTCACAAGGAGCAGAAACAGAGTATAGGGAGTAGTTTGTTTCGTTTTCCAAACGCCTTCGTTTAATTACTTATATGTTGAAGCAGATACCGACTGTTACTGATGTACACACTTCCGGCAGAGGAACTATTTACTGGATGGCTCCTGAGGTCAGCTCTTCGGAACACTAAACTTCATTCCCTCTTTGTTTATAATGTACTGTATGTGTGTGAGTAAGCTTTTATTACCAATGGGAACCTGTAGGTTATATTGAGTACTCAAAGTGGCTTAGGATATAATCTATCTGCTGACATTTGGAGTTTGGGATGTACTGTTATTGAGATGGCAACACGAAAGCCCCCTTTGCATCATCTGGAGCCGGTATGCTTTCACTTGGCAGCTGCATTAACCGTTCTGAATGATGCTGAGTCTTTTCTGATCTTATCTTATGCAGGTACAAGCAATGTTTAAGATTGCCAACGATAAGACGTATGTACCTGAAATCCCGGACGTTCTATCAGATGAAGGGAAAGATTTCTTGCAGCTGTGCTTGCGACGTGACCCAGCATCTCGCCCCTCTGCAGCTCGGCTGATGGATCACCAGTTCATTCGGAACCAGGGGAGCTGAACTTGCATCTCCATACATAACAAATTAACAATGGACAAGGCTAGATCAACCTCATCAATCAACTCAGTGAAGGGAATTGCTCCACTGCCGCCTTTGTGGCTTGAACAGCACGAGAGGAAACACAGGGGAGGGCGCATGATGAAGGGGTGATCCAGAGATGAGGAGGACAACTTATTTCTTGAAAACAAGACCCTAGGTAGGCAACATGATTGAATCTCTTCGTCCGTTGTACATTTTGAGGAATCAGGAGGAGCCAGAGGCTCCTACTGCATATTTATTGAAAATAAAAGAGAAAACAAAGTGTCAAAGATTGCAGAGAAAAACAGGAGAATAGAGAGCAAAGCACATCCATTTTCACTCTCACCGGAGACAGATTTCAGGGAACACAGAAGGAGAGAAAGAAAATTAAGAGAATTGCAAATTGGAGTTGATCCATGCTTATGTAAATGAGACCTCAGTATTTTTCACAATTCAATTCATATGTCTTTCAAAAACTTAACACTCTGAGTGCTGGTTTCCTTTTTTTTTTTTTTTGATTCATGAGTTTTTCTCTCTTTTATTTTCTCCTCTATTTTATTTTTCCAGTCTAACTGAGAAGTAGCTTTTTGCCGCTGGCCTTGTGTCCTCTCATCCAATGTGATGCCAAACAACATCAAATCAGCACTAAACTATGAAGTGATGTCGGTCGACTAAGAGGTGGTGCGAAATGCAACCATGGACATGTATGCCCAAATCCGACATACTCCCTCCGTCCCATAAAGTTTATCACTAGAAAAACGTGTTTATGAGAGGGGCACGGGACAGACTCCATAGCACGGAGGGAGTAGGGCTTACGATTTTTCCTTGAGCTAAGACAAAATGCATTTTAAGGAAACCTGGTCTATTTTTTATGGAATCTTTCCGTTCGTGGCATCGTCGGGCCAAGCCGCGCCTGTCCCATAACATAGGCTTAGCCCATCTGGTGTATAATAAGCCCAATAAGCGTGCCGATTTCCTTGTGGGCTGGGCAGGTTGCAGTGAGCTGAGTTGGCACAGTTCCTGGCCCATCATCACCCGCAGGTCCCGCCGGCACCCGTTGTTGTAGCAACAGCAGTAGGCCATCATACATTCTAAATTATAATTCGTTTAATTTTTATCTTAATGACCATATTTTTTAAGAACTTTTATTAGTAAAACATAAAGCAAACCATAACAAAAAAAATGTGACATTTGACAAGATTTTTTTAATAAGACAAGTTGTCAAATTTTGAATAAAAAGTCAAATGAACTAAATAGTATGTAATTTCGAAATTCATAAGAGATGAGGATTCATTCGTAAGGGAATAGACCGCGTACAAGGTGCTGATCAAAATTGTGATTTTATGATTTTTTTTAAAGAAGAATATATTAGATAATAGTAGGGTACATAAACACGTTCCATAATATATATATCTAAGAAACTAATTTTCATCTAAATTGTACCACATTGTGAATAGCTCCAGATCTTAAAATCAAACCTGTATGACACTTCATATGATAACCGCACAGAGAAAAACTCGGCAAAAGACTTGAGAACGTAAGTCCAGCGAACGACAGCAACATTACTGCAAGTGGAATTGAGAACCTTCTTCTTTCTTTGTGATGTCTTCCTTCCTCTTCCTCTTCTTAGTGCTAACGTGTGTTAGTCTAGGCCCTGCTCTACGCCCGAGGACTGACTGGCTGCTCATAGGTCTCGTACTTCCTCCGTATAGGATTTGAAAGTTGTTTTGGACAGTAACATAGTATCCAAAGTATAACTTTAACTTCATATTTTTGTAAAAATACTCATCACAAAGCGGTATATTTATACCTTTATGAAAATATTTTTAAAATAAATCTATTCATATGACTTTCATATTTCTAAAGCTCAACAATTTAAAAGTTATTTATGATTTATATTTTCAATATTTGATCAATCTTTATCTAAAAACCAAGAGAGTACTTTGTCGTAGCAATAGCAGTACGGCACGGCATGGAACACGAGTACACGGCGGCACGTCACGGCACACCGATTGGCGATCAGCTGCGGCCAGTGGCCCAGTTCTCGCGTACGAATACGAGCAGCTCAGCAGTCGGAACACCGGTCGGCCGGTCAGGGTTTTCCTCATCAGATGACGCCCGGCCGGCCGGCGCCGAAAGCGATGCACAAGAGGAGGAGGCCTCGGTGCGTGTCCAGAGAGAGAGAGAGAGAGAGAGAGAGAGCCACACCGCCTGCCAGCCGCAAGGAGAGGTATAGGCTGGCCCTGCTGCGGCTGTTGAAGTCCCCGATCTCGAGGTTGACTAGACCAGAGAGCAGAGCGACGCCGCAGGGTCGCCCAGCCGGCAACGGCACGGCCTCCTCATAATGCCCTACCGTTCGATTGCTCCGCTCCCCAACACCCGATATCACCACCGGACGGCCACGTCTCCTCCCTCCTCCCTACACGCCACGCACGCCCCCCAGCTTCGAATCATATGATGGTTAGTGATGTGGATGCTGCCATGCTGGAACGAACAATGCTCCGTCGTCAGCAGCCTAATCACCTACAGTTCAACAGTTGGTTTTTTTTTGTTAAAATGAAGCCACTAATTCCATTTCTTCTGATCATACCCTGTTCGTTTATCTTATCAGCCTCTCACAACAAATCAAGCAGTTTGTCTTATCAGCTGATTTATAGGATCAGCCGAATAATCTGACTAGAGATGTGACTATGAGACTGAAAATAATTTTGTGACGCTGTAGAATAAACTCCATGTATGAAATGATTCTAGGCATGAGGTGATCCAGAGAAACTATTTTTTTTCCGCTTCCAGCTTTCTAGCTCATTTCAAAGAATTACTTTTCCACAGTGTGGTGTGGTTACTAGTTATTAGTGTGTATGATGATGCTGCCACGCTGGAACAATGCTCAGCCAGATCCCAGCCATTTTAGGCTTGTTTGACAAAACCTTTTCTGATCATCATTCTTTTGAGATTAGTGATTCTGTGATTGAAAATAATTATATCTGGCTCTCTAGTATAAACGTATTCTAAGCGTGCCGTGATCAAGAGAAACTATTTTTTTTTAACTATTTGGCACAGCTCCTCTACTCTGGAAGCTCTATAAAACAGACTGTTAATTTTGGCGCTTCGTTATTAGGCACTCATGCTAATGAGGTTATTCTTCACTACTACGTTCTCTTTCACAAGAATGCAGTGTGGTTTTAAGTGATCATACTATCAAAGGGCAGACAAAATGCTGCTCATACCGCCAATAATAGTAAGTATCTCATTTAACAAATTCAAGTTAAAGAACTTGTGATGGGCACGGTCAAAAATTGTTTTCCCTTCTCGTGACCACTGTTACGGTTCTCTAGTACACAAAGTACTAAATATAAGAAACTATGTGCATCGATGGATGCTTAGATAGAGTATGACGACAAGGCAAGAACTGGGACCGCACGCCATGCCATTGCCATTGGCACCCAATGCAATGCAAGGAGACGACATTTCATCACATTCACGAGCAGTGCCTCTCTGCTGCCTCCACGCAAAAACCAAAACAAGCGATACAAAACAAAGCATATGTGTTTCCTTGACCAGATCAGGATTTGCACTGCGTGTGTGACTGCTCTCGTCATGCATCTCATGCCCTCTGTTGTGTCATGCAATGCATGGGAAGATGTCTTTGTGCCGGCCTCTTTGTCTTTGTGCAGGTTTGTTTGTAGCCTTTAGACCACATCCCTCAAGTGCTCGCCCTGTTCCTTGTGCACAGTGAGCAAAAACCAGGGCCACTCCCTGCTGTTGGTGCAAGCACAAGCAGCAGGGCCATCTTTGCCTCCTCCAGGCTTTCGGTTCACAGAGACTCACACAGCTGTACAAAACTCCAGCTGCCATACCTCATCATCCTATATCCCTTGGCTAGTTTTAAATTTCCCTTCCAATTTCACGTATGCCATTTAAATCAGATAATGTAAGTGCATGTCATATTAGGATGTAGGGTCATACAGGCATAAAAACTTAATTGAAAACTAGAGATGTTTCAGAAATTTGAAGATTCATTTCTGAAATTTCCTAGGAGACCTCCCGAGATCGCGACAAATTAAATCCCCATGTTTGAAATGGGTCTAGGCGTCTATTTACATGGCATTGGACACAGAAATTAGATCCATGTTTGTTCATACAAAAAATCTTGTATGATCTGAGGATTTGTTTTACTACTGATGATCACAATATTGTCAAGTGTTGCCCCCCAAAAAAAACAAAAACTATTGGTGCTTTGCTAGGACCAGTAGGGCAGCCGGCCATCCAATGAGGTGGCCACTCACTTCTAGGTGGCAGCTGTGCTGCCTCTTTGAACCAACAAAATTTAACCAAAGCTTTGTCTCCAAGCCTGTTTTTGACTGCATTGGTGACTGAGAAGCTGTGCAGGCTTGCTAAACCTTTCTGGATCATCCTCATGTTTATTCACCCAACAACCATATGCATATGCATATGCAGCTGTAGGTTTGGGCAGTCCAGATTCAGAACTCAGAAGGCGCAGGCATAGTATATCCTCCCCACACTTTAGATACAAGCTATCAGATGTGCTGCCATTGGTTGACACATGCATTATTGTAGGTTATCTTTAGTTGCCCAATGCCCATCTTAACATTGTACAGTTGATTAGTTCAAGAAAATCCCCTAAACATGTTTGATTTGATCTGCTTTGTGGTCCATTTAGCTTGACCAGCTCGATCTCCGAGGTATCATACATGATAAGTACTGTAGATCGGTTCGAATGAAAATCAATGTTACTCCTACTATATGGTAAGGGTAGCATTTCCTCAAACTTGGGTGCCTACAATGACACCTAGTTTGTTTCCATTTTTTTTTTATTTTCTGTCTTCTGAGGAAAAAAATGCTCAGACTTGGGAAATGAAAAAAAAAAAAAAAAAAAAGAAAAAAAAATCCGGGGACCGAGCGATAGCTCGGGTGGCGAGCGCTCCGGGTGTGGAGGCCGCCGATCGCGTGTTCGAGCCGTGCTCGGCGCGGATTTCCCACCGAGAACAGATGCGTTCCTAAATAATGCATCGCCTCTCCCGCGTGATGCCATAAAGGGAATGCGCCGCGCCCGTCGTCTACGGAGTCAGAGGATTCCGGTGATCTTAAAAAGGACGCAGTCTTCGATCTGTGTGTAGTTGTAGGTCTGTCTGTACACGTGTGGTGTGTGTGTTGAGTGGGCGTACGTGTGTATGAATAGATACTACAGCTGTATCCAGATGAGAGGCTTCAAAAAAAAAATCCATGCTCATATATTCCCTTTCTTCCTTTTTAGTCACAGCAGCTTATGTACATGTACTTCGATCAGGCCTACAAAATGGAATCCAGATGTTCAAAATCTGTGATGTCCCTTGGCCCTTGGGCGCTCTTGATCTACAACTGAATTATTCTAATAAACCACATGTTGCATTTGTTTATCTGACTGATCTAACATTTTCTAGTTCCACCTCCATCCTCCCAAGTACCAGCTGGCCTACCTTCATGTCATGAAAACACTGTTTCAGAATAGCAAAGAAAGCATTTGTGACCAACTGTCCAGGCTTCAATGCAAGGAACCCCTTTCCTTTATATAGCAACATTGGAGAAACAAAACAAAGCCATGGAGGCACATGAATGAGAGAGAAAGAGAGAAGGTTTGGCAATGCCATGTCTGCAGCAGCCAGCAGGTCGCATGCATGCTTGCAGACTGCAGAGGTGGTGGTGGTGGTGGACTGGTGGCTCTCTCAGCTCAGAAAGAAAGCCACTCCATTGCCCATGGGGGCAAGGCAGGGCAGGGCAGGCATTTTCATTGCCAGAGTGCAGGGCAAAAGCTCTTTTTACCAGCTGTAAGGCAGGGTGCAATGTAAGACCTGCATTAGATAGTGGATGAGGCCAGAAGACCAACTTTAGGGTTTAGGGTTTATCATGGGGAGGGTGGGAAAAAAAAAATTAAAGGCAGTGGATGTAAAGATATCATCATTATTGTATCCATGAATGAAAGTTGTAATATTCTGGGCATGTGTGTGTTCATCTTCTCTCTGCATGTGCATGCTGCCACATTGGTAACCCTGTTCTTCCATTTGACTAACGTATGGGAGTTTGTGTTTGAAAGAGTTTTCTTCTTTGAATTGAAGAATTACAATAAACCCATGGTTACTTCTTGATTCCTTTGAGCCACTTGGTAATGCCTATGCAATCCACGTACACCTTATGTGGTTTCAATTAATTGGTATTGTCAAAAATGTCACATGCCACTGCTTCCAAACAACTTGCAAGTTGCTTCACTAGGTGAGGTGTATAACAAATATGAACAGCCCAACGAAATACATAAGTTAGAAGTCTCACATCACCATTGCTAATATTTGGGCAATTATTGGCATAAAGTGCTAACCTTAGTATCTATCCAGTACATTAATACTCCCATTCATATGCAACGCTTGTCTTCTTTCCAACACAAGTGCACATTGTAATGTGCTGTTGCATGCTCTGCTCAGCATGCACAATAATGATCAAAAGGCCACACTGTACTTACTACTAATCATGGTTGACAATGCCTTTCTTTACGCACCGGCCATCTCTTCTTTTACATCACTGTGGATTGTGCAAGTGCTGTGCAACAGTGCCACAGTGGGGTTTGGCCAAGATTCATCAAGCATGTGCTAAACTGGTTGCAATGTAAGGGAAAGGGTTGCATTGGATCCTCCTTCCTGAAAAAAAGCAGAGCAAGAAGCACTGGCATGGCCCAGAACTGAATGAGTGGCACTGAAAATTTGCAGCAGTCAGCAGAACTGATCAAGAAACCTACAGGGATGCTGTCACATACACAGGCAGGCACAACTTGATGCAATCTGATTCCATTCCTCAGGAACAAGAGGGGTTACACAAGTAAGTACACAGGGTTTGTTACAAACCAATGTAACCCTTGCAAGTGCAGAGTGAAACACCACTCTCACATCCACTTGCACAGTGAAAAAGGGAAACAGCTCTCTCTCGTTCGCTCTATAAACAATGGCAAAACCCTCAACCTCTCAGTGTTGTTACCACTTGTTTTGCATCTTCTCTGCAGCAGCAGCAGCAGCATCATCTCACCATATGCAATGCAACATTGCATCAGCAATGGCTTATCAAACAGTGCAACTTTGAAGTAAAGTTCACTGTGAAATGTGCCCTGTTTGGGCACTGGCATTGGGCTTATTAACCTAAGCTCTCCTCTCCATAGGAAAGCTCAGCCCTCTGCTTTGTTCATCTCTTCCACCTCACACAAACCAAACCAAACCAATCTGACAACAGCCAATGCCAACCCATGGCAATGGCTCAAAGAACCTAAAAAATATTTTCTTTTTTTTTGCAAACATATAAGTTAAAAAGAAGGAAAAAAAATTGAAAGGGAAGATCAAACCAAGCCCCCCTAGACATCTGGCTAAAAATTGTGTCCCCGGTGGTGCTAGCTTCCTCAACGGATGCCCGTCAGCTCCAGCCTGATCCGCTTATTCCTCGCCGCCACCACCGTGGCAAAGGCGGCGGCGGTGTCCGTAACATCATCATCAACAAGAACAGAATGATATGTACTGGTGGCAATCTCTTTGGAGCCTGAACATGGCAATGATCTCTTGCTGCCTCTCCTGTTCATGTCCCCAACCATCATACTGTAGCAGGCATGTACATGGTCCTGATCAGATGAACAAAACACTTCTACTTAGACAGAGAAATCCAAGGTTCATCCAGACAGCACATTCAGATGGTCAAAATGCTACACAAGTACTACAAGATGGAAATGGAAGCAACTGATTCACCTTCTCAATAAGACAAGATGGAGAAAGGTGGCTCATCTTGGAACCCAGTGCTTCTTTGGTCAGCAGAGGTCCATAGGTAGCAGCCAAGATTGCAGCTGCAGCCACAGTGGACGGCCTGTGATCAAGCACGCTACCAGCTGCACGAACAGTCGAACACCGAGCAGACCAGACAGTCAGAGTAATGCACGCAAGACAGATCACTGGATGTCAGAAAACAAAGAGAGAAAAAAAAAAAGATTCGATTTTGATGTGTATGAACAACCTTCAGCCGTGGCAAAGATGAAACCGATGGCCTTGAGGGCGACGTGGCCGCCGGCGCCGGCGCCGCCGTGCGGGTGGACACGGGACGAGAAGCAGGGGAGGAAGTCGAAGGGGGTGACGGCGCCCATGCGCCACCCGAGCGTGGACAGCACCAGCAGCTCCATCCGGCGGATGGACGCCGAGTCGAAATCGTAGCCGCCGGCGTAGAACTCCGACAGCGGCGGCACCTGGCACTCCTCCATCTTGGCGGCCACGGACACGCACGCCACGGACAGCAGCTGCGCCGCCCACGGCATCGCCTCCCTCTGCAGTCACCAATGGCAATGCCCGGCGTCAGGCATTCGTTGGTCCCCAAAAGCAGAGCCTTTTTTCTTTAAAAAAAGAACTTTTTTGTTAAACGGCGGCGGGGATGGATTACATCGACGCGTCGCCGGAGGAGGAAGCTATCGAAGTAGGCGATGGCGAGGTACGCCGTCCGGTGGCTGAAGCCGAAGCACCCGCGGGTCTGCAATGGCGAACGATGTTGCAATCAGATGCCATGCCAACCTGATGGCGTCAAGGAGCCTAGAACTAAGCTAATCGGGACTCACTTCAAGAATCCACTTGACGGCGGCGAGGCGAGCTTGCCGGAACCACTCCTCGGAGGCGAGCGAAGGGTATTCTTCGTCTCTGTCGCCGTCGCCGTCGCAGTCAGCAGCTGAGTCGGAGGAGGAGGAGCAGAAGCTGGTCTCCTTGAACACCAGCTGCTCCAAGTACTCCTCTTCCTCCTCATCGCCGGCATTGTAGAGCGGGAAGAACTCGCCGTCGTCTACGACGCCGTCGCCGAGGTCGGCGCAGTCTTCCTCGCAGGTCAGCGAGAACGCGCACTCCGACCAGTCATCCACCGCCGCCGCCGCCGCCGCCTCCACCGGCATCATCTCGTCAGTCATCACCACGCTTATAGTCGATTAGTTACAGTAGTGCACGTCGAGCAAACAAGAAGCCAAGAACCATGTGCGAGGGGCGCAAGCTCTGGAATATCTTATGCTATGGTGGTCGGCGGCGAGGTGGCGGCGGCGGCGGAGGCGGACTGGCGGAGGCGGCCGTGGAAGAGGCCAGAGTGATGGTGAGAGTGAGATGGCAACCGAAGCCTCCTCCCCCTATTTAACTGGCTCTAGCTTTTTAACCGCTCTGTTTTTTTAAAAAAATAGCTTTTTTTAGTGGGGAAAAAAACAACTGTCTGTGTTCCAATGTTACCCTCTGCATTTCTGGACAATTGACAGTTTTGGTAAAACCTTGGTTTGCGATGGTATAAACTACGACAGTTTTGGTAAATTTTTTTCACCTGGGACTAGGAGTACTGTACTAGTACGGACTACGGAACGATGTAGGTGCATTCATGTATTCGTGCATCTGTCTCCTTAATTTAGTGGTCATTACTCTAAAGGGTGAGCCTAATCATTATCATGCCCGTGCATTTGGAACTCTGACAAGAATATATAGTGCGTCAATACTCAGTTAATTTTTTACTTTTACTATCAAAATATGCTCGTACGTTATACTTCCTCCATTATCTTTTATTAGGAACGAGGACTAGTTTTATAGGGACCAAGAAATTTCAAAGAGCAAGGTGAAGAATTAACAGGGTACAGAACTTATTACACTGTAACGTGGATGATCAAACATATTCAAGTATTCAACGATCACATAATGCATTAGAATCAGAAGCAAGAGTCCATAATATAGCTAGTGTATGGCTTGGAGATCCATGTAATAATCTCATCATATGTTCTAACATCCAAACAATCAAGATAGTACACTACCCAAAGGCCCTATTTGGAGACCTACTCTAGTTCTAAAAAACCTCCAATATGGATTCATAATGGGCTAAATGGAAAACACCAACACATGCATTGTCTTTCTCAGTGGGGGGAGCTTGTTGACGGTGGATAGCGTCAACTTTTTATAGTGCAATAAATATGAGATATGATCAATACACATAGAAGATAGGGGGTTTTAACTAACAATTTCACGAGTTTTGGTGATTTCATATTTTCCAGACAGTGTTCCAGAAAAACGCGGTGAAGGACGTAATTATCAAACAAATTAACGGAATTATCTCACGCTTAAACATGCGGTATTGGACTCTACATGGACCAAGGAGACACCACGACAAAGATGGGCCCGAGAGGCCAAAATAGAGGGCCGGCCGGCCTGGGGCCTAGGGCCGGGCGGCCTCCCCCCAAATCCTCCTCAGCTCAGCTTCTGGAAGCTTCCTCCGCCGCCTTTGAGGGTTTATATCCACCGTACATGAAGTCGGTTTGATCAAATGGCTCGTATGCATCCCACCGGGCTATATAAAGGGACCCCTGGCCCCCTGACGGAGGCATCCCTGAAACCTTAATTCATTATCTCCAGTTGGATCAACGTGAGAGGGGTCCCTTGAATGGATCTACCTCTTAGAGTAGCTATCTAGTCTTAGAATTAGAGAGAGGAGTTGAGAGTAGAGTTCTGGAGGAGTTTCGGACTGTCGGTGCTTCTCTTCGGCTGTATTCTCTGGGATCAAGCCCCCTCGCCCGGGACTTGGTTCTGAGGTTCTTCAATCATCGTCTTCTTATGTAAGTAACTTTGTATTCATATTGTTCTTCTAGTTCACAATTCTTTTTGAGTACTTTAGTCTATAGGACGCTGTAGATTGAAGTAGTATAGGTGTAAGCATGGTGCTTAGATCTAGATTACTTGTGAATGTCCCCTGTCTTTTCGGTAGATGGTAGCTCGCGAAGGTGACTTATAGCTTCGTTGAATCCTCTGTAATCCGTCACCCGTTAGAAGGATTGGCAGCCATATATAGGTGCTGGTAGGGGAGAACTCTGCTTTCTACTTTTATTCAAGTTATCTGGCCGTGTTAGAACATTAGAAAATACCTTTTTACTGAGATTCGAAGTAAACGTAGTTTTAGTGATCTCCTCCTATCTCTAGCTAGGATTAATATCTACTGGTTAGGTTGGACCGTAGTTATACTCACACGTTTCATTGTGGATACGATATTTAAAACCTCCGGGTGAAGTGCTACATCGGTATTATGTCTGTGCGCTTGCGGATAGGCCTATTTTCTTTTGTGCATTTAATTTATACCAACAAGCATTTCTGGCGCCGTTGCCGGGGAAACGGTTGCTGAGTTAATTGTGAATCTAGCTTACCTTGTATTATACTTTTATTTTTTCCTGTTTTATCCCATTCTCTTCATTATTTTTGTGTTCATCCTTATGGATGCTTTAAATTCCACTCCTATCTGCTTATATGGCATGCGCAAAAGCTTTGGGCCACCAAAATCTATAGAGCCTATCCTAACACCTGGCTATGAGCTACGCCCATGTCTAATCAAAATGATTCGGGATAAACCCTTCTCGGAAGAAGGCAATGAAAATCCATACTTACACCTACAAGAGTTCGAGCAGACCTATGCATGCTTGCGAATTGCTGGCATGTCCGATAAGACCTTAAGATGGAAGCTTTTCCCATTCTCTTTGATAGGGAGAGCTAAAGATTGGTATAATCGAGCCAGAGAAAGTATGTAAGGGGATTGAAAAATATTATACTCTGAATTTTGTTTACACTTCTTTCCTATCCATAAAGTAGCTAGCCTTTGAAAAAGAGGTTCTAAATTTTAGACAACTAGAACAAGAATCTCTTAGTAAATCATGGGAGCGTTTTAATGAACTCATCATATTTGGCCCTAACCTTGGTATTCCAGACCCCGTGCTTCTTCAACATTTTTATTTGGGTCTTACCAAGGATTCTAAGGAATCCCTTGATTTAGCCTCTGGAGGAGCTTTTCTTCACTTATCTATAACTGAAGCAAGACCTATGCTAGAAAAGGTTATTCAATCTTATTCTGAGCTCTCCGAGGAAGAGAAGGAATCACCTCCCGAATAAGAAGAGGAAGTTTTTGTAGCTAAAACACAATCACTCTAATCCTAAGATTTAGCTGTCAATCCGAAACCATCAAAGCCTCACAATAATGATTTAGACTTCCAACTAGCTAAGATGCTTGTACATCAATATAAATCAGATCTTCTCAGAAAAGCATCTTGGAAAAAGTGTCCTCAACTTCCTTTCCCTCCTAGAAATAAAGGACATCAAGAAGAATACATAGATGGCATGTCTAGTGACACCATAGAAGGAGAGCCAAGCCGCTCAAGAATTAGTCCCATTTTCTCCCCTTCTATGCCCACATTAGATGACTTATCTAAACCCAACTTTAAACCTATTCTTGACCCTGATGGTCCTTCTTATGCTTCCTCTCCTAAGTCTCATAATGACCCTAGAAATTCACTAAAATACCCAAAGCATAGGAGTCATGAAAACTACAGGAATGACCAAGAAGAGCAACGTCGACAATGGCAGTAATGCATGGAACATATGAAAAACACATATGCTATTGTCAAAGGATGGATGGAAGAGGACGAAACCTTAGTATTAGCATCCGAACTTGGTCTAGATTCAAATGGTGAGCTTAAATCAATTTCTTCAATAAACATGACACACCCAAGTTTGGAGAAAGCTTTAGACGAGACCGATCCTAGAGACATCAATTCATAGGAACTCCTAGAAGATAAAACATCCAATGAATGTCACAGGCATGAAATAATAGAGATGAACTTGTTGCCTATAGACACCATGAAGAAACACCTATAGATTTTGAAAAGGGAGATCATATCAATGAGTATAGAAATTATTTTATTAACACCCCATCAAATCAATGCTCATATGAGAAATATCCTAGATTTATTGGTCTCTCTAACATTGCCACACACGAGATCTTCAACCCCCTTATTTTACCTATTCCTAAAGGTTTTGAAAGAGTGATTGTAGACGCATATGTTTATCATAAATATTGTAGATCTCGTTGTAATCGTGAGATAATATGAGTTTGCACCTTTTGCTATAATGCCCCTATGATAGAAATATAATTGTGAAAATATTCCTTCGGGTATTTACGTCACTAACCATTCTAGGTTTGAAGTGAGAAAATAAACAATGGCAAAGACCAGGTATGTCCAACAAATCATCATGCAACATTGAAGTATATCCATCCAACATTAATTTTGCTTTGCAAAAATTCAAGCTTGGGGAATAGACTTATTTGAAAAAAATTTAAATCATGTTGCTAATATTGGTTGTCTCAACCTTTTTAATTCATGCTCAAAATGTTGCATAATAATTATGCTCCTTCATCTCTAATTGAATAAGTCTCTATAAGTGTTTTAATATCACATTTGTCTGCTATAGTAAGTTTTGGTTTGGAAGTACTTCAAGGGTACTTTTATAGGCTTTTTAAATTAAGCATGGTGCTTAGGTTAAAATGTCTTCCTTAACTAAAACTAGACATGAAGTTTGGTTTGGTTATTAAACTAGAAATTATTGTAGTAGCCATTGGAATATTTTGTTGGACTAACCCCTGCAAGAATCTTTCAATTCAATCTGGGTAAGTCATGAGATGAATTCAAATCAAGGATGAAGCAAGGCACATGACAAAATAACTTTGCAAAAGAAGACACAGCTCATTCATCATGGATAGAAGAACTATAAGTATCAATAATTCATTCACTTTATCTTCTGCTGCAAGTTACTTTTCCCCTTGAGCCATGCCTGTATAGAACATGGTCTACGCTAAAATAATCTCAATACCATTTTTCATTAGCATAGACAGAACACAATAAAATTTTGGACACACAACCTATCTTTCAAAATCCTATACTCCTTCGGGTATGTGTTGTCCACTAATCTGTTGCAGGCATAAGAATAAGTGAAGTGAAAGGAGTGAGAAGATCAAGAAAGCAAAAAGATGGCAAGGGGATAAGAAAGGAGTGCAGCATAGGAGACAAGTTGCTCAAGAACAACTCAAGATCCAAGAAAAGAAAGTACCAGTGAAAGTCATCTATCACTTATCACTTGGAGTCATACTCCAAGAATGAAGGTAACACCCTAAGGTTTTGGTCAGCATTTTTCTCTTGATCTTGATATGCATATAAATGAAGATACAAATATGTTTGGATTAAAAATTTGCTTAATTCACTCAACATGTTTAAAATGTTTAAACTTGTTCCTAGCATTCACTTTCTTGATTCTATGGCTGTAACCAATTAAATCTAAAAAGCATATATCCTATATGTGGAAGATGATAGTCATACTCATATTAAAATTTAAACATTAAGTAGAGATAGACAATCCTTCCAATGGTTAAGAAATTCAACCCATTTTGCCATATGAACTTAAATGCAACACTCAATGCTCTGATCTTAAAACCCATGTTAAACAAATTATGCAATATCAGCTTCATCTTGTGTAATGTGTCTAAGGTTAGAGAAGAATAAATGAAGAAATAGATTTGGTTCTGTTGGTGTTTTTCCACCAACGGAGCCCATGCACTTGATCTCTACCTTAGTTTTCAAGCAGGATACACTTCAAGCAAA
Source organism: Chrysopogon serrulatus (assembly GCA_015844335.1). Classification (NCBI taxonomy): domain Eukaryota; kingdom Viridiplantae; phylum Streptophyta; class Magnoliopsida; order Poales; family Poaceae; genus Chrysopogon; species Chrysopogon serrulatus. The sequence goes on along the minus strand of JADLZL010003678.1, from coordinate 7,214 downwards.
GTGTGAAGAGAATATTCTCTAACACTCTACAAGTGAAAGTTCTGAACCCACACCGAGCAAGATGTTGCTGGATCCTACTATTAATGCTCTACTTCAACCTACTGGATAAGCAAAGAACAAGAGCGGCACCACCAACGTAAGAGGTGTAAACATCATTTTCTCCATCTCCAAGACCGACAAGATGAAGCAACAAGAGTGGAGAGGGACAAGTCCAATTTAGAGGACTTAAAAATCCGAACCTTCACCAAAAGGTAACATCGGTAGTTATCCATATTTACTTCCTTACATTGCATTTTTCTCTTTAGCATATTTACTTTTTCTGCATTAGCATTGCATAGAAAACAATAAAAATAATTAGTCATTGATTAGGTTGCATTTCATGCATCTCAAAACAATGAAGCCCCATGTGAAACCCTTGCGGTGTAAAGTCAAGGAGTTCTCACCGTGGTGGCCTAACAATAAAAAATAGCATGCATATTTCCTTTCTGTATATAAATCTAAAAACTCTAAAAATATTAATTGTGCATCCTGCTACAATTCTGCTATCATAAATGCTTTGCAACCCCCCACAAACCCAATTCTCTAAAACGGTGAATCACTAACTTTTCTAATACCGTTCCACGAGTTTTGGTGTTTTTGTAAGAGTTTTCTGCAGGATAACTCCAGAAGCCAGCTCACCTAGGTATCTTCATCTTCACCACTCGAAGTACACCTTTCTGACACACAGCTAACCCCTATATGAAAGAAGTAACTTTTTGGAGAATAAGATTGGGATCCTTGGCAACACTTGCTCTTATAAGTATGAGCTCCTCTGTGAGGACCACTCAGCTTCAGTGCTCAACCACGACAATAACCAGCTTTGGGGGGGCAGATCCCCTAGTTATCGTAAGTATACATAAGCGATTATCGAGTCCTGTTTTATAGTCATAAAATACCAAAAAATATGTGAGCACATGAAGGTTCACCACAAATTATCATAAGAAAATCTAAAAATATAAAAAAATATGTGGGCACATGAAGGTCCATGTCTATAGAGTCTTTTGTGAGTCTATTAGTTAAAATAAATAGATGAATAATAATTAAAACCAAATAAAAATACTTTAAGGTGTGATCATAGAGGGTACTTAATAAGTTTTGTCTAGTTTGTTAGGAGTCGAATAAAAACTAGAGAACAATATAATTTTGAATCAGAGATGATGAATAGTTGCTCTGTAGTAATTCCTTTCAAGTGCCTAGTTTTCAGCCTTAAATTCTCCCAAGTTTTGGATATGACTGCTTTGATATAAGAATTTACTCTGAACCTAAAACTTGTGGAGGCATATGCTTGAGCTAAGTCTAGGTGATTGATGAATATGATATGAGAAAGTCTAAGCTGCTATTTATCTTATTCCTAGCGATACTAAAGTTCTCAGAGATTTATCTTTTAAAAATCCAAAATCTTACATGATGAGCTCTTGTATGACAAAGTTTGAATTCCTACCAAAGCTAAATATGATATATCTAGATTAGGAAAACCCTTGCTCATGTATGCTGCTTGCTTTGCATTGAGTTTAGTCAACCTTTGTTGTATACCTTATAAGAGTCTTGTCATGCTTTTAAAATCAAGATCACACACACACTCCACCTATATATGCATTATTCCTACACTGGGAGTAAGCGCAACCATTTTCCACTTTCATCCAGATTCACCTTAAAAATGTTTTTCTGCTACACTAGGAGTGAACACCAAAAATAAACCCCATAGGATAAACCCCTGTTTAATTGCTCTAAGTTCTTATCATTATCTCTCCAATCATTTTGGATTCAAAGGATGCATGTGGCTATGCAAAAGAAAGAGTGTTGAAAAAAAGAGAAGAAAAAGGGAGTTAAAAAATGGACAAGTGTCTAAGATATTAAAACAATGGGTACATAGATGCCCGCCTCCCTGTAAAAGAAATAGAAAAAAAAAGAAAGAATAAAGATAACCCATGTCTTCCTATAAAAGTTTTAAAGTTTCTAGAGAGAGATTTATTCCTAAAGAGCAAAAGTAGAATTAGGATTAGCCACCATATATACACCTATCCACTATATTCCATACACATGCACATCTTGGTTTGATTGTATGACTTGACTCTCCGTGGATCCATTGTTTGACTTTACAATATATGCATTGCAAGTATGTTCTTTCTTGTTTTAATGCCACTCCTATGAACTCTACTATAATCCTTAGCTGTAGGAAGGCATAACATCATTAATGTCTCAGTGAGATCCATAAATACGACATATATAAGAGACTTGAGGGTGTCATACAATTAAGATCTGAGTTTTATTTTAAAAACTTATAAAAAACTCTGGAATGCTAGTTGAGTGAAGAATTTAAGACATAGTGCTTGACTGGATTGTTCTGTCTTTCAATTTACTCAAGACCCAAGTGAAAGTTAAGAGCCCCATGGTTGAAGGTAATATGAGTGAGTTTGAAAGTTAGATTGGTTTTTCTAATCCATAGGAGAATTTTTGATTGAATGCATATGTACTTTTGAGGCGTGAAAGCATTGTAGCAACTCTTGATCCAAGTTATTCATTAGGCTTTGCTAAGGGACTAGCAAAGAGTAAGCTTGGGGGAGCTTGTTGACGGTGGATAGCGTCAACTTTTTATAGTGCAATAAACATGAGATATGATCAATACACATAGAAGATAGGGGGTTTTAACTAACAATTACACGAGTTTTGGTGATTTCATATTTTCCAGGCAGTGTTCCAGAAAACCACGGTGAAGGACGTAATTATCAAACAAATTAGCGGAATTATCTCACGCTTAAACATGCGTTATTGGACTCTACATGGACCAAGGAGACACCACGACAAAGATGGGCCCGAGAGGCCAAAATAGAGGGCCGGCCGGCCTGGGGCCTAGGGCCGGGCGGCCTCCCCCCAAATCCTCCTCAGCTCAGCTTCTGGAAGCTTCCTCCGCCGCCTTTGAGGGTTTATATCCACCGTACATGAAGTCGGTTTGATCAAATGGCTCGTATGCATCCCACCGGGCTATATAAAGGGACCCCTGGCCCCTTGACGGAGGCATCCCTGAAACCCTAATTCATTATCTCCAGTTGGATCAACGTGAAAGGGGTCCCTTGAATGGATCTACCTCTTAGAGTAGCTATCTAGTCTTAGAATTAGAGAGAGGAGTTGAGAGTAGAGTTCTGGAGGAGTTCCGGCCTGTCGGTGCTTCTCTTCGGCTGTATTCTCTGGGATCAAGCCCCCTCGCCCGGGACTTGGTTCTGGGGTTCTTCAATCATCGTCTTCTTATGTAAGTAACTTTGTATTCATATTGTTCTTCTAGTTCACAATTCTTTTGAGTACTTTATTCTATAGGACGCTGTAGATTGAAGTAGTAGTATAGGTGTAAGCGTGGTGCTTAGATCTAGATTACTTGTGAATGTCCCCTGTCTTTTCGGTAGATGGTAGCTCGCGAAGGTGACTTATAGCTTTGTTGAATCCTCTGTAATCAATCACCCGTTAGAAGGATTGGCAGCCATATATAGGTGCTGGTAGGGGAGAACTCTGTTTTCTACTCCTATTCAAGTTATCTGGCTGTGTTAGAACATTAGAAAATACCTTTCTACCGAGATTCGAAGTAAACGTAGTTTTAGTGATCTCTTCTTATCTCTAGCTAGGATTGATATCTACTGGTTAGGTTGGACCGTAGTTATACTCACACGTTTCATTGTGGATACGATATTTAAAACCTCCGGGTGAAGTGCTACATCGGTATTATATCTGTGCGTTTGCGGATAGTCCTATTTTCTTGTGTGCATTTAATTTATACCAACAGCCTACAGTCGGTTTGCCCATGGTGGCGTGGGCGATAGAGCTCAGCGCGCGGCAAGGACATGGTCGAGCAGCTCTAGTTGGCGACAGGGACAAGAAAAAGAAAAATAGAAACCGATACTCGATTTTCGTCTTAAAAAAACACTACCCGATAATTCAGGTACCCAAAAATCCAGGTTCAAGTATACCAAAGTACCTAAATTTGATTAAAAAACCATCAAAATATCTAAACTTTAGTGACGTTTTAAAGCAATAAACAACAAATTTGACCAGCATTAATAGACAAAAACATATAAGCAATCACACAGCTAGCAAATAACAAAGTAGCAAACAGCATAAGTCTTCGACCACAAATGTTGTTCAAGCAGATAAACGTATGTACTCATACACATCACACATACATAAATTTCGGTACTAAGGTTAATTCGGGTAGCAGGATCAATGCCCAAAGTACATTAATTAAATGTGGGTATCAAGGGTTACTATCCGAATTTGTAGTCCAGATTTCAAGTTCGGGTCTAGAAAATTTAAGTTTGGAAATTAGACACTGGGTGTTGTTGTGCTCACCTCTTCGGGTGTCCCCAATGGTATTAGGTACGTAGCTTGACGTGAAGGTGAGAGACAAAATCAGAGACTATTTTATATATTTATATGTTATTAGACCATATGCTCCTTTCTCATATTCTCTCCTACTTTTTCCCTACTGCACCACATCTAGCTAGTCAAATAACCAGCCATTAGGGCCGCCTTTAGTGGTGAGAGTGAGGACAACAAGTCAAGAGACATATAAAGAAATTAATATTATGTAATATCAGATACTCCCTTCATACCAGTAATTCATGTTGTTTTGTACATGGCGGGTCAAATATTGGGAAAGTAAATCATGATTAACTTTGTTGAGTTTAAAAATATGAAAACCATATGAATAGATTTGTCTTAAAAAGCACTTTCATAAAAACTTTTTAGTAAATATTTTTATTAAAATATAAAGTCAAATTGTGCTTTGGAGACCTTGTCGCTTTCCAAAACGACTTTTTTTGGCAACCTGGAGGGAGTATATAAAATTTGTAACGAGTCATAGGGCTTGATTTGGCATGATGCCAATATGTTTGAGTTTGCTACACACTCTAAAAGAAGAAATAAGAAAAATGCCTAATAGGATTTGTAACCAGCCATAGGGCTTAATTGGGCGTCGATGCCAAATGTTTGAGTTTGCGACACCATTTCTAAGATGGAAGAAGGGAGGTGCTCAACGATACAGAGTATTACTATTTTGGAGTTTTAGTATCGCCGTTTTTGGATAGCTTTGAGATGTTTTAATGTAGCAGATATTATAGTTTTCAGAACCATGGTATTCCTTAAACTACATTATTTCTTAATTTTCAAAAACTCAATAATAATAATAATAATAATAATAATAATAATAATAATAATAATAATAATAATAATAATAATAATAATAATAATAATAATAATAATAATAATAATAATAATAATAATAATAATAATAATAATAATAATAATAATAATAATAATAATAATAATAATAATAATAAATGATTTTTGAGTTTCCCTCAAAATGCAAAACTATGTATATGTAAAGAGCCCCTCAGCGTCATCACAAGCAATCTTGTGCTCTGCATGCCTTCGGATATATATTTGATGAATTGAAAGATAATCGAAGGTCATCTAGGGATTTCACCGGATTAAGGAAACCCCTTCACTATATTCTTGCATAGTAAGCTCTAGCAGATTTTTTCAATCCACGTTCTCTTAAATCTCAATCTCCCCATCATAGCTAGTGGAGCTGCTCTTGGCATAATGTAAGGCTCTTTTTAGATCCAAGGAACTGCGTAATAGTTAGCTGCTAATGATTAGTTCCTCAAAGGTAAATAGATCTAACTAATAGTTTTGCTAATTATTAGTTGAATACTCAACTAATAACTATTTTACTAGTTGAACTAAACTAGCTGTAGCAACTAATAATCAACCTACTCTGCAGCTACTGTGGCTCCGGCTGTGGCTGTTTGATGTAGAAGCTAATGTAGGTAGCAGTTCTTTATTTGCAGCCACAGCCTAAAACTCTGCAGCGAGCAACGCTAATGGTAGTAATGCATCTAAATTGAACCTGCTGAATTTTAGCTGGCTAAATTTAGCTTCTAGGGATCCAAACAACTTAACTAAAATAGTAGCTACCCCCTCCGTCCCAAAATAACTGTAAGCTTTGCTTTTAAACTTCGAGAAACAATTGCCGGCAATTTTTATAAATAATAAATATCATCAATTAGTATCACAATTAGTATCATCGGAAAGATCTTTAGGTCTAGTTTTTTAACAAATTTATTCGGAGACATAAATATTGCACGTATTTTCTATAAATCGAGTTAAACTTGTGGCACGAAAACCGGAGACGACAAATAATTTGGGACGGAGTAGTAAACTTTAGCTGGATTTAGCTACTTTTATTTAGCTAAAGTCAGCTAAAATTTAGCTGAGTTTATTAACTAGAGCATCCAAACACCTCCAGCTAAAGTGAGCATCCAAACACCTCCAGCTAAAGTTTAGCTAGAAAACTTTTAGCTAACTAAAATTATACTTTAAAATTTTAGCTAACTAAACTTTAGTTAGGTGTATCTAAACAGGCCCAGTTCGACTTTAGCTTTCATACAAAAGGTTCATACATGCGATTATTTATGGGTTTAGCATGCAACAGTGTGCATCTAACTATCCATATGCTCATCTTAAAGGAAATCAAAGAAATATCCACACGCTCCAGCTGACAAGGCATGCTTACTCCTGAAATATTTTTATTCAGATAAAGAGTTATCTGTCGCGGGGAAGCCCTAGAATCTAGTGTGTGGAAAAGGCAGGCTGCAGGCTCTCTCTATATAGGCCTTGTTTAGTTCCATGAAAGTTTTTGAGGAGAGAGATTGTAAAAAGTCTGTAGCACTTCGTTTTTATTTGGTAAATATTGTCCAATCATGGCCCAACTAAGCTCAAAAGATTCGCCTCGTGATTTACAATAAAACTATGTAATTAGTTATTTTTTATTTATATTTAATACTCTTTACATGCGGTAAATTATTTGTGAGAGGAGAGAGATTGTAAAAGTCCTCAGTAGCATTTCGTTTGTTTGTGGTAAATATTGTCCAATCGTGGTCCAACTAGGCTCAAAAGATTATCCAAGTGATTTACAACAAAACTGTGCAATTAGTTATTTTTTTATTTATATTTAATGCTTTTTTAATGCGGGTATAAATTGATGTGATGGAGAGAGAGAGTGTAAAAACTTGCAATTTCAATTGAAAGTTGCATGGAACTAAACAAGGCCATAATATATGTGTAGAAAAGCGTGGATTCGTTTGAGAGACCAATCACCAATCCCAACTACCTCCCAGCATCATCTG